>CM022757.1:28983702-29081202 GCA_012411365.1 Ameiurus melas | reverse complement strand
GAACAAACACATTATTCAAGCTGCTTTGTGACAATGCACATAGATAAAAGAGCTACATAAATAACATTGAAGATCTTAAACATCTCCTATCCTGCCTACAGTAAGCAATTTTTAAAATGCATTTCTTTTGCAGTGAAGCCAAATTAAAAACATGTATCCGGTTTGTGTATCGTCCTTATAAATATCTAAAATATTAATGTGTTAAGACATGTTGGTTATCTCTTGCTGACAAAGTCCTGATGGAGTGTGCTTATTGAGGTTGTTGGTCGCCTGAGCGCTGAACTTGCCTCTCTCCCAGCATGATTAGCATGCTAAAGCACCAGCGTTAAGGAGTCCATTATGTGAACTGTTCAGAGAAGCTCTCTCTCTATCCTCTTGTTTACCAGTTGCCAGGACACCAAAAGAGCATCCATGGGCTGAGCAGTAGCCTGTGCCAAGAGTGAGCAGTTGATTTGCTCTTTTAATTTCTGAATAAGCCCTTGATTGTTAATACAGTGGTTATCACCTGCTGTTGGTGGGGGGGGAGGGAATCGCCCTTACACGTCAAAATGGCAACTGAAGGACTGGCAAGCAAAATAGCTGATAGAACAGGTTAGATTTAGGCCAGGAGAAAATGTATTAATGTATACTCTGGTTAAAATCTATTTACGTTAGACCATGTTAGAGCACATAGATGGTTTATCTATATATGACATTATCAATGTAATATTATTATATATTACATTGTTGAGGTATAACCTAATGCTAATGGAAATTGGAAAGTGAAAATTGCAGTGCCATTACAGTAGGTTAGAAATTTGAATAATGGCACAGTTCTACTATAAAATATTTCCATGCGCTTAAATGGATGTTGTTGTATGTAGATTTTAAAAGGACAACCACAAATCAATTTAAACAGCTTGATATACTACAACTGAAATATTGAATTTCATTCAGTTTTGAAACATGAATATCCTCTTTAAAAACTATGCAGAACAATCTAATACGTTATGCATGCAAACCCTATAAATATTTGCAAATGGCATAGTTGTTGCATGATTGAGTGCATGTAAATGAGAGAGAAAGAGAGTTTAGTGGATCAGTGTGTGTGTCCTTATTTGGAAGTCAAGTGGTTGATTCTGTATTGGACTACCAATACATTTGCCTGAAGGAGCTGAGAAATATTTCCTGAAGAAGCCTCTTCTAAAGACATCCATCATCCATCACTTGTGGTGCTCTAACCCCCCCTTTTTTTTTCTTTCACTTCAATGTATGTACTTCTCTTCATTAAGAGTCTAATTCAAACAGCCATTACTACCACACTTACCATCCCTTAAACCATCAGCTGATTCCTTACAATAATCATTTGTATACAGTGAGGTCATATTTTGTAGCAGATAACTTTTCTTTAACTGGAGACAAATGTGAGCAGACATTATCCTAGAATTTTTTCAGCCTTTCTGAATCCAGGAATTATGACTCCACTGTAGGACATAATGACAAATTAACTGCCATTGATTACAATGACGTGCATGACACTGTTAGTTATTGCAAATCTCGCACTGTTAAAGAGATTAACAAGCAGTGGGATAGAGAATAGCAATGCATTTATTTTCCTCTCAGTCTGAAAGGGAGATGTAGTAAACTAGCCTATAAATTTCCATGCCCAATTCTGCTGATACTGGTTTCTGAATGGTTAGTACATTTACAAATAAACTAAACAAAAAAAAGTACATGAATGAAACACCTACCCCTCTTGTAATATTATGATAAAGTCGCATATAGAAATTAAGGGCAACAGAATTATTAAACTCAATTATTAAGGTTGTGCTCAAAATTATTTTCTACTATAATCATAAGGATTACAAAGTGATTGCCTACAAAGTGACTGCCATACTCCAGCTGTGAAAAGTGTCTGAGTCACTGTCTGTCTGGCTTGCAAATCCCTCCAGTGGGGTACAGCGACTAAAGTCACTCTGGTAAAACAAAAGAAGGAAACCTAAAGTGGAGGGTGTGAGAACAGAATTTACTCGGTGCATTCAGATTATGGGAAAACAAACTGTCCCGTGGGGCGTTCACATGTAGACAGGGTCTCTGTGGCCCACTGTTCTGGCGTGAATAACGAAGGCCCTGCTGTTAGGAGAGAAGAGCCTGCGGAGGGTGTGAAGAGTTAATGCCGACAGCTGAACAATGGGAGTTTTTGGGGGCGACAGTGAGAAGCATGAGGGATGGGTCTGGGGTCAAGGGGACCTAAGGGGGTTCAAGTTCAAGGAGATTGTCGCTGTCTGGCATTTTAAATATGCATACCCTTACTTAAATTTCTCCCAATATTAAACTCAGAACATATGCACCCTCCTTCCTTTATCACTGAAGACAGTGTTGGTGAGCAGAACGATAGTGCAGTGCCGTTAGCTGATTAATGAGACTCTATGCTAATGCATTGGGACTTAAGAGCGAGTGTGGGAATGTTGGAGGATCTCTGCTGCTGATAAAGTGCGTGATTTTTAAGAAGCAGATCACACAGATACAGCATTTCCTATCTTTGACTCCATACTGAGTAAAACATTGTTCCATTATCATTTCATCTGCTTCAAAGATGAAAGCTTTTATCTCCTCAAAATTGATAGTGGAAGTTCTGAGTGGATGATAAATGATTCAGTAATATTTTATAATGCTTGAGGCACTTCCGTCTTCTGTCCACTTTCCATCCAAGCAGACAATTGAGCTAATATTTTTATTTTGATGTGCCCATATAGTCTCACACCCAAACCACACACACACACACACACACACACACACACACACACACACACACACAGACTGCGAGATAGCAAAACAGGGTGAGAAATACAGAGACTGAATACATTCTGTGGTGTTGTTGTAACACTGCTGGGAGTGGGCCCTGTGCCATGCAGCACCTCTCCATCACTCCCTCTCTCTTTATAGCTTTCATGCTGCCTCCCGGTTGCCTTGGCAACTGGGATGGCACTGACACAGACAAGCAAGGAGACCACAGCAGTGAACAACACTGCTACACACACACAAACACACACACACACACACACACACAGAAAGAGAGAGAGAGAGAGAGAGAGAGACTCATATTCAGACACATTCAGTAATTTGTACAAAATCAGTGCTTTTTTTTAGCCAAACGTGCATTACTGAGGATAAAAATTAATTCAGATGTTGTATTTGTTTATATGAATATGGGTCTGCCTATATGGATCTTATGTTCACCATTAAATGTACAGTACAATGTGAATCAAATCAGCACATTCACAAATGTGTGACTCAAGATCTGAGGTTTTGATTTAAATAAACAGTTAAAGCCTAAATGAAGCAAGGCAGGTCATTGCCAAAGCAAGTAGCACTTGATCCCCATCATTTGAGTTTGGGTGTGTGTGTGTGTGTGTGTGCGCACACACACACACACACACACACACACACACACACACACACACACACACACACACACACACACACACACACACACACACAGGCAGAGCTGCTGGTCATTTGACCTCTCTTAAGGTGCTTTCATCCTTTGGCAGAATAAAACCAAAAACAGGGGCTTGAATTGGCCCTTCTGCTGTAAATCAAACCTTGAACAATAACCAACCAGAGGAAGAATTAATCATTGGCAAGGCATTAAATTAAATGTACCTTAACATGCCATAACACCTGACCTATCCTTTCTGAGAACCAGAACCTGTTGAGGTGCCAGAGAGCCTGAATTCTCCCACATAAACACAGTCAGGGAAGAAAAAAGAAACTAGAAGGTTTGGGGATTTTAATCCCTTCTGGACAGCAATATGTATTTGGAACAAGTGACAGCTGGAATCACTTCTATTTCACTATTATTACAATATATGTAAATCGACATACAAAATCCAGTCATGTAGTTTGACTGTGGTCTCTTTTAGCACATCTTATATGATGTAGCACAACTCATCAAATAGCTCTTGAAGAGTGGAACTGAGTGTATTACAAAACATATTAGAGGAGGAAATGCAGGGAAGTGACTGGGAGCCCTTTCCACCACTCTAAATGACACAAAATAACAGTCATTTATTCAGTGCAGCTGTTGTACCAGACATCATTTGGATGCGGTTTAGCTGACTCAGCAGAACTTGAGGAAAATTTACAGTGCTTGATTATGGGTCAGCGGACTGTAGTTAAACTCAGCTTTCAAATTTAGTGCAAATAGTATAGCTTCCGAGCATGGTAAAAGAGCTTTATTCTTTCTAAGTATATATTTCTTATTTCCCAGTATTGTAGTCTCAGTAGACAACATTTAATGAGCATATAATAGATCTGACATTAACATGTTTTAACTTTGAGATGTTGGGTGCCATTCTGAAATGTCTGAAGCGGTCCTATCTTGTTGTTTAACTGCAGCTTTAATTCATCACATATGGCTTCAGGATTAACCCAATGAGAAAATAGACTCTGACAGAAACGAGAACTGTGGCCCTGAACATGGGATCTACTCTACAGTGACACTAGCAATTTGGACTTCTTAATTAAGTGCAGAAAAGAAAGGGGTGCAGACAGAGGTAAAGAAATGAAAATTAGATGGGGTCCTCCAGACTGTCTGGGCTAGAGTGTGGGAGTGTGTCACTCTGTGCATGGGTGTGTTCTCAGAATGGGGGTGTCTGGGAATTGACGGGTATTAAACGACCTGATTGAGAGTTGTTGTCAGATCTCCCCCCCTCCCCCCGCCATGCACCCCCCAACCCACCCCTTTCAGGCAATATGCATAAACGTGCATGTGAGCGTGCGCCCGCGAAATACACCCCCCCACACACACAGTCTAAGGCCAGCCACCATCCTATTGAGGATATAGGACGTGCTACAATCACACAAAGAGCAGGAGTTGAAGGTCAAATAAGTGTGCTGGGATGAGCTTTCTCATGCTAATGCTCATGCTCATACATGCTCAATTTGATTGCTAGGATGTTTTACGATTTCCTGTGGTATGTGACTTTGAGATACAGCCATCTAATGCACTCATGTTATAAACAGTAGAACATGATAGATATAATGAACAGATGAGGGTTGACTTTGATCTTGGTGAAAAACATGAGTAAATGTATTAGAATACATATTTATGGCTTTGAACAAGTCTCACTAGCATTATTAAAACCTTCTATAAATAAACATAAGTCTCAATTGTGTGTGCATTGGGGGATTGCTGTATAAAACACCTATGCAGATATCAATAAATGATGTCAATTTTTGGAAGAGAATGCAGACAAATGAACATTATTAATTAATTGATTGATTAATTAATTAATTAGTTTGTTTGTTTGTCTATTCACGATTAGATATGAATCTCTTTTAGAAGTAAAACCAAGTAAAGAAGGTAGCACACTAGTTACAATAGAAATCACCTTAAAATAATTAGCAAATACATTAAAACGACCCCCCTTAATCTTCATAAATAGTTAAAAATTTAATGGAATTAATTGTAAAATGTTATAAGTCATACCATCATAATGATGTGCCATGACTAAAAGCTGTCTTACCGTATTCAGACCTCACCAATGGTACATCAAAATAAATGTAAATATAGGAATATAGATTGTAATGTAAAGCTGAGTAGAACAATACAAACAAATACAATTAATTTGATCAAGAGCCTAACTAAATGATTTCAAATTATGTGCCTTTGAAGTATGCATGTACAAAATAAAATTTCACCATAATGCTCTTGCAGAAATATTCTATATTAGATATTTCTATATTAGGAATATTCCTAAAACAAAACAAAACAAAGCGAAGCAAAACAAAAATATGTTTAAATTCAAGATTTTTTAACATTTAACAAATATTAAGAGTAAGACCACTGTCTAATGGCAACCCAACGCTTTATATAACACAAATGTGCATTTGATGACACTAATCATATTGTGTGATAAGCCATGAGATTAGATGTATCACATATATATTTTTAAACAAATCTCTCTCTCTCTCTCTCTCTCTCTCTCTCTCTCTCACACATCTTTTAGTTAATATGAAATAGGCTATATATTAGAGAGAGCGTGAGGAGCCGTTAAAGCTGCATTGTGTGACGTCATGCTCAATGAAGCAGGGTTGCTTTTGTTCAGCTATATAAGCCATAGTAGTTCTCATATTCAAATCCCAATTAAAAGGCATAAAGAAAAAAAGAAAACTGTGAGATAATTCTATTTAACCTAGCCTATATTTGCTAACCAATCACAAGCCAGCAAGCTGGAACATCATACGTGAAATTGATTTGAAGGCGGGAAAAATGACAGAAAGCACACATATTAACATAATATTTACACTATAGGTTTAGATAGACTGTATATTAAATGAACTGGGTAGCGTAATTATTGATTTTATTTATACGACTAATCTTGATTTGTTTGTAGGCACACGACTTTCATGAGTTACAGTTTATCCTAAGAAGTTTACAGTTGCGCATTTTTTGTGTAATTAATCATCGAATAATATAAATAAAAATATAATTAAACGAAATATATAATATTAAATCGTAAGTGGGGACTTTTCTGCCCCAGTCACGTGCTTACAATATTTCCACTGTCTTAACAGAAGCATATTAGACGTGGAACACTAATCTAATCTAATCTAATCTAATCTAATCTGTCAAACGGAAATATATTCTTTTAAATAAACGACACTGTAATTGTGATTTGCAGTATTTTTGCAATTTTTTTTTATTTTTTTTTAAATCAGGATCTTTTAATATCAGGAAAACTTTAATATCACCATCCGAACTGACCAAACTGAAGGAAAACAGTGTTTCATTTTAATTGTTGTGGAAATAATGTGGAAAAAGTGTAATTTTTTAATGGAAGCCAACATGAAATATACCATTTAAAGTTTTCTGAGAACTAAAATGCCCCTGCTATTGTTTAACGTATAAAAAGGTCTTTTCAGGGTTAACATAGGAACCCAGCAGAATTAATTACTGGTGTTAATTTGTATCCTACTGAACATAAACATAGGGATTAATTAAACACTGAGGTGTAGGATAAATATATATGCCTGGTCATTACTCTGTATTTATATTTTCCAGAAAAAAACCAAAACTAAACAAAAAAGATTATCTCCACAAAAGTTGTTTTATATAAGGATGCAACTTATAAAAGGATTGAATAGCAAGTACACAGGTCCTGATGGAAGTAGCTAATGGCGGCTGAAAGGTGATTTGTGAGAGGAGGAGGATGCTGCACTTCGTTGCTGGAATATTAAACGGCGCTGAAGCTGCAGCCTCGCCGTCTTCATACCGCAGCTCTTGTCTGCTGAGGGGCGGCTAATGAGAGGCGACAAGCTAGTGGCGGAGTGACGATAAGCAACTGGCATGGAGTCGTGGGAAACTATAAACAAACAGCTGCCACCGGCATTTTTTGATGGTTCGCAACCCCTTTTAATGAATGCTTGTAGCCTGAATAGCAGTCTTAGGGATTAGTAGGCTGCTGCCATTAGCTTGGTGCTAACATTTCGATAACAGGGGTTATTATATTTAAAAAGAAAAAAGTAATTTTTTGTGTGGTTTTAATAATATCTAACCCTAAATTAGAGATACAGTCTGATTGTCTTGCAGCACTTTTTACCAGTGAAACTTAAAGACACAACAAATTTCATTGAATAGTTCCCATTTGTGGTCTATGGATTTTACCTGAATGGAGGAAGTAATAATTACTGGTAATCAATTAATGAATGATCTTCAGACATGATTAAAAAAATAAGTTTTTCTTTGAATGTCCCGTTGGATGTTATTTTCACAATATAATAATTAACATTTATGGAAAAACTCTATATGCATAGTCCAGGAAAGGCTTTGAATGCGTCAAGTCAAGCAGCCTGAGAGAGTTTATTAAGGGACGTGTGAATGAATGGTGTTTAAGATGTCGTTGGGGAATGGACATGGCCATAATTGGTCATAAGGTGGGTATTAAACATTGTAAATGTCCCCTGGGGTTCAGCCTCAGGGCAGAGGCCTCCCTCAGCTCAAACCAGTATCCTCACAACCGGCTCATCACTGTTAACAAGGTCAAGCCTTCAATTAGTCTTGGGTCAGGGGACAAAAGTGTCACCAATAAAATATGGCTGAATAGGTTCTGCAACAGGTCCATAGCACTCCTATGACCTTTTGTTGGTTTTGTAATGAATGCACTTTATTCATATTCATAATGATGTGCAATAATAATGATATTTGGATCGATCATTTTCTGTTAAAACACTACATTTCCCAGAAGAACATAGTCGCTAAAACATCAGAGATGATTGGCACCTGTGGGTTACCTGATGCAGTAGAATAAAATGGAATTCCAGGACATTTATTTATACATTTCTTAAACAGATTCAGCTCACTTGAGGTAACAGCTGTCAATGTATTTTTAAGAATTTAACACTGAAGTAAAACGTGAAATAATAAACCTGCACTATTTAAAAAAATAATAAACTATAAGTGTGCTGAATGAGGCTTACATCTTTCATTTCATGCATTTGTCCATTTCTTGAAGAAATTGTCCCAAAATCCATATATATATATATATATATATATATATATATATATATATATATATATATATATATATATATATATATATATATATATATATATAAATAAATATAAAAACCCTTTGTTCTCCAGGTCCCAAAAATTACACCATTTGTACTTCGTTTCAGCAATTTGTGTTTTTGGCATGCTAAATGACATAACTGAACAAATGAAGCATATTCCCTATATTCATTTCTCATTGAATGTCTACTGCCTGGACTTTTTTCCTTTGATTTCTGTCATTCCCTGCGGTATTTCTCACATGCTAATAACAGACTTGTCCATCAAGTGTCTCCACCCCTGGAGTTAATTGGTGCTGCATTTTTTTGGGCCATGCTCTGAAGTTTGGGGCATCATTAGATCAGTGGTAGTTACCTCCCCACCTGACCCCCCCACCAGGTCAGCCCTGCCCCCTCAATGCCATGCTCACCCCCTATGGACCCTTTGAGAAGGTCGACCTATATCTTTTCGCACCAAGTCTTTACCAGACCACTCTGAGTGGGCTCTAAGTAATCTCCCATGGCTGCTTTTCACTTTTTTAATTATACAGGGACAATTGAATCAAAATATAAACTTTCCCAAATTCGAAGTATAAAGTGTAATGTAGACAGTTCATTACACCATCCAGTTTAAATATAATCATTACATCATTAATAATTTTTTTATCTTATTAATGCCCCCAAAATTTTTTAAAAGAGATGTAAATGTTACTTTTTAATTATTCACCTGCACCTGCTGTATCTAAAATACAAGATTCAAATATAAAGTTAATTGAGTACCAGCTTATTTTATTTTATTATTATATAATATTCTGTCAAATACCTCATTATATATAAACAATAATATATATATATATATATATATATATATATATATATATATATATATATATATATATATATATATATATAAAGCTGATTGTAAAATCTAATGTGAATTGACATCTTAAACCCAAACTCTTGTCACTTTATATCAAGAGGAGCAACAGACTGAGACATGCTGCCCAGAGGAAGTTGGGCTCATCTTATGAACCTTGGCTCCTCTCAATTGTTCATCCCCATGCCATTTCTGTTGCTCTCTGTTTTTAGCCGGAATCAGGACATTTTCACAGCTACTGGCACAATGTTATTTGTAAAAAGTTCTACCTAATTGAATCAATTTGTCTAAACTAAGAAATAGTGTGTTTATACGTGACTTCCCTGTTCTGCTCTCTCCCATACTGATCGCCACTAACTCAGGGCCTAATGCTCCTTTTATCACTAATAAAGCCAAGACCAAGGCACATAAGAGCAAGCAGAAAAACACAAAGGCCCAGGCTAATGGGACTTCAGTGTAATTGGCACAAACAAAATGCTTGGCATCTTTGTCCAAATGTCTATCTTTCTCACTCTCTCACTCCCTGACTCTCTTTCTCTCTGTCATCTCTTCTCTCTTCTCACCATCGGTACAGGTCTCTTCCTCCGGGCCCATGGCTTCCTGGCACTGATGCCAGTCTCTGTGTGCCATCTCGGGAAGCAACGCATCCCCCTGCTGCTGATGGAGCCTTTGAGTCTGGAGAATGGGGGTATTGTAAGGAATTGTGGGTCGTCACTAGAGTGGGTATCCGTTTGCTCATATACAGGCCCCTCACACACACGCAGAGAGAACTCAGAACAGAGTGCCAACAGCGGATCTTAAACTTCACAGATTTAAAATGCCCCCCTCGTAGGAGGTGGCAGTTTGTGCGTGCATGTGTGTGTGTGTGTGTGTGTGTGTGTTTGCATGATAGAGCATGGCATTGTTGGTGTTTCCTCCCCCTGTGAAACTGGATGGTTTTGAATGACTTGCATATATTTATTAAGTAGATACAAACATCACAGAAAAGTAAAAAAACAAAAACAAAAACAAAAAACATTTGTTGGTCAGATGCAGTATCTTATGGAAATCTAGTTTTCCTGTGGTATAGGTTATATCCAAGAATAATCAAATATAACTAAATATAGCTAATGTCACATTTATTAAGCTATCCATAGCCACTAGTGGATCTGTGTGAATGCAATTATGATGAGAGATGTTAATGGAACCTAATGAAACAGGACTGTAGTGAACTGTTAGGCTCAGCTTTAGCTCGGAGATGCCACCTACTTGCCATAGATGGCTTTACACACTCCCTCACACTCACTAAACAAGAAAGGAACATTACCATGCACACTTCCGCTCAGTTTGCCTATTTATTGGTGCTAATTTTTTGACTGATGACACCCCTGTGCTGCCGGAAGCCTCTTAAACACTACACATCCTTCTGTCAGTGTGAAAGAAGAGAGAAAGTAGAGCCCAATTCAGGCTATGTCATCTATTAATGCAGCCGCTTCATGGACAGAATGGCTCATCAACATGCAGCAGCCCCACTCTGTGCTTTCACTATGCTGCCCTAAGACAAAAGAGCATTGTGCAGCCTTCTTCTGTTTTAATTATGATGAGAATACGCAGAATGTGTAAACTACTGGCGGAATGCATGCTTGTGTATGTGGGTTTTGCTGTGGTGGTGTGAATCACAGTGTGTTAACAGTGTGTGTGAATTGTGTGTGTGTGTGTGTGTGGGGGGGGGGTGTTGTGTACAAGCAATTTTCATCTATAAATCACTGGGTGCATATATGCCTGCATATGATTTGTGATTTTGTGAACTGGCCGAATTGTATGAAGAGGGCAAATGGTGTGTGTGTGTGTGTGTGTTTGGTATGGTGTGTGGAAAGGGGTGCAGCTGCGAATGCATTTGTTGCTTGTTGCCTTCATGGAAATTGGCATCCAATAAAGCACCGGCCACAAAGGCTGTTTGTGTTCTAGGAGTGAAGAGGACCGCTGCAAAGAATGGGAGAGGTTGGGAGGGGTTATGGGGAATAGACAAGAGCAGGATTCCCATCAGAGTAATGGTGCCATCTCAGAATTCTTGTCTCTCTCCCTATTACCCGATTAACACCCCTGGATGAAGCTCCCCCAGATTAGAAACACATTAATTAAGACAGACACAGGATCCCCTCTGTTTTTCTAACTGCCATTTTTATTTTGTTTAAATTACAATGCATCACTGTGGTGATGAAAATAAGTGGAATAGGAGGAGACTGGACATGAGTTCTAATAAATGTATACATTGCATTTTGTATCACTAATATCAGTAATATTGATTCAGTCCTGGTCTCATAGACACACTTTATGTTGTACCATTTATAGTAAATGTTACTTTAAACACTCTAAACACTCATTGCTCAACTAATGTTAAATTTCAGTGTCACCCCTGGGTAGCGCCAGACTACCATATTAATATTCATGCATGACGATTTAACATATTCCTGCAATATACTCTTTAATATCCTATGGGTGTAATAATGCACATTGTAAAGAATTTATTTAAGTTCTACTATCCTATATTGGGCTCAAAGCAATGTGATAATTATATGTGTTTTACAGTTGTAAATGCTTTAGCTCAGCTAGCATTCTGGGATAATATTTGCAGCACAATACTGTATCAACAAACCTCACCATATAGCAACTGTGACTTGAGACTTTATTATAATACAATAAAAAAACACAGTTTCCTTTATACTTCTTTCATTATTTTGTCATCATACATTATTAAACCAGAGATTGTATATGTACTGTATTTGGCAATTGATTATCTTATTTTTTTTTTTTTTACAGTCATACACTTATGACATTTTGCATTGTAGTTAAAAATACATTACAATTACAATAATCAAACAGTACAAATGCAGTAAATATTAAATTCCAGTAAGTACAGAGCAATCAGTAAGTTACTGTAAATTTAGAAAGGTAATTTATATGGTGGACATATATGGCCATGTATTGTGACTATACCTATTTTTTTGTTATATTGGTATAGACAATGATTCCAGTAAAATGTGCTAAATGATTATTTTTTTAAACAGCCCTTTTTAACAACTTAAGATCTTCCATCCATTCATCCATCCATCCATCTTCTACCACTTATTCATTTTCAGGGTCGCAGGGAACTTGGAGCCTATCCCAGGGAGCATCGGCCACAAGGCAGGGTACACCCTGGACAGGGTGCCAGTCCATCGCAGGGCACAATCACATACAGACTCACACACAACTTAAGATCTTAAGTTATTTAAACAAACATGCCAGGCAAACTCAGGAAAATGGTTTGATATATTACTGAAAGGATTATTAAGATATAAAAATTCAATTATAATGAAATAATAATAATTGAATGCTCATATTTCTAGCTTTAAGTGGTATAAGTAGTCATTTACGGCTTTATATTATATTATATTATATCCTGCCCCATGCTTAGTGTTCCTGGGATAGGGTTTGGATCCACCCTGACCAGGACAAAATGGATGATCATGAATGAATTAATTATTAGATATTTTGTGTAATAATATATTTTGGCAATAAGGGACAGTGATGGGATGGAGTTTCACAGGGGCCCACTTGTTGTCCACACCCTGAGAGGCATTATTTGAATATGTGTTGTGGGGCCCTGAATATGATGTTGCTTAGGGACCCAAAAACATCACAAACAGCCTATATTATTGCATGAATGTCCTTTAATGTCATCATATTTGTGTAGAATATTATGAAATGATTTAACCTCTTAAACTGTCAGGACTCAGAACCAAATCCAGTTGTACATTTCTCAGTCTTGTAACTATACTTATAAAGTTTCACAGTGATGCCTTAATAATGAATAATTACATGATTTTCAAATAAATAAATGAGTAACCAGTGAGGGGGTAACACACGTCTGGAGAGCTGTATACGTGATGCATATGCCCCAGCACTCTCACATGCTTCTTCAAACAGGACACACTCAATTAAAACTGCATGAATTGTCACCCCACTTGACACAGACTGACCTCTGACCTCAGGGTCATGCTCCCCACAATGCCAGGAGTGCATGAGGATGTGACAGGGTCAAGGAGGGCCAGCCAATGTCTTTGTCCTTGCCATGTCCAGCCTGTTAACACTATAATGCTTTTAGTGGTTTTCCTGTTTAATAATTGCCCTCAAAAGATTTCATATTAAAGAGGGTTTACAGAGTGGGATCATAACATTTATGAGCAGTGAAATGGTTAACAAAATTTTGTTTACTGTTTATTCATGAATGTGTCATTAATTTAAAATCAAATATAGATTTTAGTGGTCAGAACTGATTCTAAAAACAAATATGGTAATTAAAAACTCTAGACGGTATTGCCTCTAGTGTGACATTACTCTTTCTTCAGGCAGGTATTTTTTGAATGAGGCACTTGAAATTCACTGCTCTCATGGGAAGCAGGTGTCAACTGGACCATCTCACACAAAAGCTCTCTCTGTATTGTGGTAGATCGCATTCAAGGGCTGAGAACAGCACAGGAACATGTCAAGTGTAAAGCTCTTCTCTGCTCTTTTTGACGAGAGCTGCACAGTGACAAAAAGTCCTGTGCACATTCACAGACCCATTACGTTTTTTGGTCTAGAAAATTTCCAGAATGTCATTTGTCATTGCATGTCTAGAAAATTTCCTACATATACTGTATGTGCAGTATGTGTGTGTATTTGTCATAGTCGTGCGCATACAGCCCTACCAGTTGCTGTCTCTCAGCAGGCTGGTGAGGAGCATGCAAAGGTTGCCTGGAGGAAAGACACAAGCTCAAAAAGCTGGCAGACCCTGAACACAGCCTGCCTGTAATCCTGTTAAAATGAGCTAAAGCAAAGGCACTCTCTTCATGCAGAGAGGCAGCAGCAGCAGACTTTACCCACTCCACACACTCCCACTGACTCATTTACATGGCCATGCTTTACACCCTGCAGTAGGCCAGCCTGCCTACCTGAGCTAGGCACACACACACAGAGAAAGAGCGAGAGAGAGAGCGAGAGAGAGAGCGAGAGAACGAACTATTTTGGACCCTATCAGCTGTATATCGAGTGTATGGAACTGCTTCAGATAAATAAACAAAAAGCTAATAACCAACATAGGTTAAATGATGTTAAATCTCGTAAGGGAATCAAATAGTAGCCCAAGTTCACTTTTTTATTCTTGTGTTCTAAACTAACCAATTACAGAAAGCGTTTTCCATTAGCCTTTTCATCAATGTAACTGTGATTAGATGATTAAGTACTTGACAGCCGTCAGCCATTGTTAAGAACAGCTGCTCACCTGTCTGCATGTTAAAGCATGGGAAAAGGCCGTGGCACAGCTTCACGCCATCAGAATGGGACGAAACTACACTTTGGGAAGGGAAGGGAAGGGAAGGGGGGAAGAGTGTGTTATTCCCACTCACAAGGAACATACGAAGCTCCGGGCGCCTCCAGAAACACGGTATCAACATAAGAGCTCGAGCTGTATGTTCGCTTTTTGATCCCAGAAACTAAAACTGTGCTAATTACGAGGCGGAGACCATCTGGACTCAGTGTTCCCCTTCCACGGTAATTGGAGGCGCCATTAAGTGTTCATGTGAATTAAAAACCCCCGCCTTCATCAAGAGCTACACACAATTATTTACATTATTGTTTATTAGCTATAGCGAGTCTGAGCCGCAGGATTAAAGCCTGTCGTAAGCACATTTGAGAAAATAACCTACCTACTACCGTACCAGGGCGTCCATATTTAGCTTTTTTAGTAATTGGGTTATACATATGGACAACCACAAATAAACAAATAGGCACATTCACTCTGCAACATTACCTCCATGTCTTATATGCACACATACTTTAACACACATCTGCTGGTAGCATCCTCAGGCATCGGAAGTGGTTGTGTGTTTTAACTGTTCACCCAAAAACATAGACGCACTCAAGGTTGGTCATTTCAAATATTAAACACCAGTATGACCCTGTGAACAGCACATCCTAAAGCTTTGCTAATTAACAAACAGATCACGAAGGTCCAGACGCTTTATTGGATTCAAATGGTTGTCTTAATGTTCTGTTAGCCTATGTGCCAGTCTACAAACATTTATTTTTTATACTGAACGTAACTGGAAACAAAAATCATTTTATTATAAGTCCAATACAAAACCTAAATAAACAAGGTGCAAAACAAAATAAAACCAATTAACTGCCACTTTTTTAAGGCATTACAGTTTATATTTATTAAGCAATTGTTGTTACATAGATATGTTTCTCAATGAAATTAGTATTTCTTAAACATTTTGTGGTAAAATAACAGAAGACGATTGCCTCATAAATGTCCACTGCAAAATGCAACAGGACCAGAAATATGCACGGAGACATAGGCCATGATTAACTAACGATAACTTCAAATCAAGCATTTCCAAGCAAAACATTTAACACAAACTGCCAGTTACCGACCTGCTGCTGCAGCTGTCAATAGCTCAATGGCGCTATCTGGTGGTCATATAGAACGAGTCCATATTATTCTGGAGTACTCCCTATCCTGTACATTTGAAAGTTTTCCCACTCTTCCTACACCTCATTCAAATAATCATCTAATTAATTAATTAATCTTGAGTTGAAGCGGGAGTGTTAAGGCAGGAAAACTATAATGTGTAGGTCAGGAAAGTGCAGAACCAGGGTAGGAAACCTGTGCATTAACGCATCGCTTTCATAACAGGGTGTGTCGGAAACGGGATGTGGCTGCTACTGCTTTTGTTGTCCTGTGTAGTGTTGAGATGTTAATGTTGTAGGAAGTAGCACTTTAACACAGCAAATGAACTTTGGTTTGAAATATATTACCATGACATGGTCGACAGTTGATGCCTGTACTTTCTCCCCCTTGTGGAAATACTGACTAGCATGATCATTTCTTAGCACAAAGTTGTTGGATATCTTGGCCAATAATGCATATATGGTACCTTCAGCAGCCAGCATTTTATGCAAACACTAGATTCGACATGACTTGATGGCTTCCCACTTTTGAATAATACCTGAGAATACAGCATTTAGCACAATGGGTTGAATACAGATACATACAGGTGGCAATCCCCCGTTTTACAACGAGACACATACATCCACATTATTTTATTTTAAATGAATGATATATAAGCTAAACTCCACTAGGCTAATCAAAGTTTACATTCTTCAGACTTGATAAATTGTTGAAACCACACACACTTTCACAACATTCTGAATATGAAAGTATATATAAAAATTTTACTTCTTGAGTGGACCACAGATGTTGCAATGATTTGAGTGTATACCCTGTATATTTTGATAGGTAAGGCAATACTTATGCACAGGCACACACATACAGTGGCAAGAAAAAGTATGCGAACCCTTTGGAATTTCATGATTTTCTGCTTAAATTTGTCATAAAATGTGATCTGATCTTCATCTAAGTCAGGGGTATTGACAAATGTGTCTAAAATAATAACACAAAAACTTCTGATCTTTCATGTCTTTATTGAGAACAACCAAAAAAAACTCATAGTTCTTGTGGAAAAAGTATGTGAACCCCTGAGTTAATGACCTCAAAAAAAGCTTTTTTTTCTTTTTTTAAGAAAATCATTAAGAAAATGTTTGGAGGTGCTGACTACAGCTACTTTGACTGATAAAAACCCCTCAAACTTTTGGAGTTTGCTCTGCACAAGAAGCACATGCTTATTAGAGCCATTCCTCACCAAAAAGAGCTTTCAGAGGATCTACGATCAAGAATTGTTGATTTACATAAAGCTGGCAAGGGTCACAAATTGATTTTAAAGACTTCTTTCAAAGACTAAATTCACCAGTCTACAGTTGGATAAACATTCTACAAATGGAGACACTTTGGGACTGTTGCTACTCTACCAAGAAGTGGGCACCTAGTCAAAATGACACCAAGAGCACATCGAAGACTCATCAATGAGGTAAAGAAACAACCTGAATGAATACGGCATCAATGGAACTGTCTAACATCTCTGTTCATGAGTCTACAATACGCAAAACATTGAACAAGCAGGGTATCTACGGAAGGTCACCACAAAGGAAGCCACTGCTTACTAAAAAGAGCATTGCTGCACACCTGAAGTTTGCAAAAGAGGGCATTGACACTCCACAGTGGTATTGGCAAAATGTTTTGTGGACTAATGAAACTAAGATTGAACTATTTGGAAAAACCACACAGCACTACATCTGGCGTAGAAAGGGCACGGCATATCATATATGAAAACATCATCCCAACTGTAAAGTATGGTGGAGGATACTACATGATTTGGGCCTGCTTTGCTGCATCAGGGCCGGGACAGCTTGCAATCATTGAGGGGAAGATAAATTCCCAAGTTTATCAGACAAATCTTCAGGATAATGTGAGAATGTCTGTACCTCAGCTGAAACTGTGTAGAAGTTGGGTGATACAACAGGACAATGACCCAAAACACTGGAGCAAGTCCACAACAGAATGGCTTCATAAAAACAAAATCCGCCTTTTGGAGTGGCCAAGTCAGCGCCCAGACCTCTACCCAATAGAGATGCTATGGAATGACTTGAAGAGAGCCATAAACATGAGACGTCCAAAGAATATGACAGAGCTAAAGCAGTTCTGCCGGGAAGAATGGGCTAAAATTCCTCCTGAACGATGTGCAGGTCTGATCCACAGCTACAGGAAGCGCCTGGTTGAGGTTATTGCTGCCGGGGGGGTGTCAACCAGTTATTAATTCTAAGGGTTCACTTACTTTTTCCACTTCCATTTTGAATGTCGAATGAGTGTGTTTAATAAAGACATGGGGGATCAGAATTTATTTTGTGTTATTATTGTAGACACATTATACTTCAGAAAACCATGAAATTCCAAAGGGTTCACATACTTTTTCTTGCCATTGTATGTATACACTCAAGCACTGACTTGCAAAGGCAGGCATATAATTTGAAATTCCAAAGGGTTCACATACTTTTTCTTGCCATTGTATGTATACACTCAAGCACTGACTTGCAAAGGCAGGCATATAATTTAACCATTGAGTTTCTCTGACTCATCAGCTGTTTTCACAGTGGTCAATTCATCATGGTCCTCCTCTTCTCCGGGCACCTGATGAAAAAAAAAATATGGAAGAATACATGATATTTTTATAGTATTCCTTAACTGTTTTTATGCCATGTTTGTCACCATCTACTTTCCTTGAGAAAAAAAAGGATGTTTGAAAAAAAAAATCAGGAAAGTTTACAGTTTGTTGCTGTGTATCTCCCAATCAAATCACTTCCCTACAATTTCATATAATAACTGTAGAATAGTAAATAGTTTACCTCCCAGTAGATTGCATCCTCAAAGCAGTGAGTGTCAGGTGGTGCTCCATAAATAGGCAGTTTTAAAATGAATCCTAAGAACATACACAGCCTATTATGAGTCCTACACATGCTACAGTACAATAAGCCTCTACATGCTGTTTAATAATGATCACTATAGGCACATAGCATTAGAACCCTGTTACTATGTTACAACTCTAAGGTTACATCAGTGGTGATGTCTGTAAAACACTTTACCTCTGAGAATAAAAATATTTTATGGTCACACATATTTCATCACATTATGATTTAAGAATTACATTGTTAAGTAAGACTGGTTCCTTGATTCTTACCAACAATAAGCCCACCAATCAGGGCCATACCCAGGGTAACAGAAAGCGAGATGATTTGCATTACAGCTTGATTGGATGCAGTGAAATCCTTGGAGATTTCAGGAAACACATCTGCCATCCTATGAAATACATTAGAAGGAGGCAGTGTGAACTTTGACCAGTCACCTATAATCTCTGATAGAGGGTATCTGTACTTGACAAATATTAAAAAGCTTTGTTCATTGAATACATATGAAAATACAATCTGTATGACCTAGTGCAAAAGTAAATACTGTCATAGTAATAGTTAAGTCTTCAGTATTTTAGCTATATTCAATTTGGATGTATTTTTGTATGGCAAGCATTATAGTTAGTAAAAAGTGTTCTCACCCATTGCCATATATTGAAGAGCTTGCTGTTGCAGCAGTGATGGAGCCAACAATGGCTCCCAGGACTCCAGGCATGCCGTGTAGGTTATGAACACCACATGTATCTTGAATCTTCAGTTTTGACTCCAAAACAGGCTGCCAAAGAGAGTACCACCAATATATAGAGTTGAAAAATCATTTTCCCCTAATACGTGGTTATGCTGACCCTTTGTTTTAATAACAGTCCTGTTAGTTAAGAATGCTACCACTGTCATGTCAGTTTTAGTTTAATTCACTCTTAAACTGACTGAGCGTGCAAATCAGCTACACTTTGTGGAGTCTATTTTGGTGTTTCAGATGGAGTTCCATCCATAGATCCATCTTCTACCACTTATTCCTTCTTCAGGGTCGCGGGGAACCTGAAGCCTATCCCAGGAAGCATCGGGCACAAGGCGGGGTACACCATGGACAGGGTGCCAGTCAGATGCAGTTCCAAATAATTAAAAACTTCAAAAAAAGTATTCTATTGCATCAAAGTCCAGTGATTTTGCAAGCCAGTCAAAGTATCTCAGTGTGTCACCATATTACCTGAGCTCACACTCAGTGCATCTTGCAGTGTTTTGCTTGGACATGAAGCACAAAGGGCAACGTCAGTCTGGCTCGCAACTGACCTACCAGTTTTACGCTAATTTAATCCATGTGCAAAACTTTGGACAACAGTGTCAGTGATGTTAACACTCACCCGGTCACTTCTTGTGTCATGAATTGTAGTCTGATATGATTTTAACCATGTACATTTACCCTTGTACTCAAATACGCCTCTATTTAATGAGACTGAACAAATCCAATTGTGTCACATATTTTGTTAGGAGTTTTGGTTGTCAAATGTGGCTACGTGAAACTGATGTATTCACACTTGTGTAACATGTGACTAAAATTCATTTCAGCCCACCCTGGAAGTTTCAAATACATTTTGGATGCATTTACACTTTTATTTTTATATAGATAATCCCTGTCTGCATATAATCCTAATATATAATACACATGAAACAAACAAGTGTAAAGGCTTCAGAGCTTTAACATAGTTTGTGAGAGCACTCACTGTGAGGTACTTGTACCCCAGCACTGAGATTGTTCCAGCCAGGAATCCCACTATCATGGAACCAAATGGAGTCAGCATCATCTCACCAGCAGTTCCTACAGCAACACCTCCTGCCAAAGCCGCATTCTGAATGTGCACCTAAAAGATTCATTTTATAAGATTAGTATGTGATGTATTGAAACACCATCCCCCACCTCTCCAAATATCAAGCTTTACAGTTAGTAAAAAGATTTCCGTAGAGCAGTAATTCTGTAGATTAGTACTGCATATGAATACACCACATACAGTACTTATCACATGGATTTTTCAGGCTCTGAATGTGCACCTAAAAGATCCATGTGATGAGATTAGTACTGTATGTGGTGTATTCAAACACCATCACCCACCTCTCCAAATAAATAATCTCCCCAAGAGTCAGTATGTGGTTCGACTTCTCTAATAGTTGAAATGACAAAATCTTAAAAAAAAAATATTCCTCTAGATAACAACACTTCCTCAACACTTTGGATGAAGGACAGATTACACCTGCCAGGTGACAAAGAATGCTATGATGTCAATAAAATAAGTGAACTGGATAGTGTTATGTTAGTAATGTGTTGCATTGTTACAATAACATTTAAGCAAATCTTGCCATCTATGTTGGAGGTAAAAATATTGCTGACTGTGAACATGGAAAATTTATTTCCTCACAATATGTAATACTTTTTATCAGATGCCCTTTTCTTATTTTCAGATGGGTTTGCTCTGCTCTTATTTGTAAGCCTATATAACCAATTAACAAGCCAATTGTGCAGTCATTGTAAAACATGCACATGAAGACCTAGCCAATTGAAACATTTTAACACAAGTAGGTTAATTGGGGGTGCTCACCATGTCGAGTTTTCCTTCGTGGTTGACAAGAGCAGAGAAAGCATATGTGGCAAGTGTGCAGGCAGCCAGTGAGTAGTATGTGTTCAGGGCAGTGCGATGCTGGTCATCTCCTAGAGCAGTGATGGCTGAGTTGAAGCTGGGCCAGAACATCCACAGGTAGATGGTTCCTGTAGAGAGATGATCAGAACATAATAAACTTTTCTGTTTGTGAGATGCAGGCAAAGTTCTTGTCTCTCTCTCTTTGTAATGGTCCTTGCTCAAGAACCTTGGCTCATGTATAAGTGCTGATGCAAAGTCTGATTTTGTCTTTCCATTCTGTAATTAAAAGTCATATCAACGATGACATAGTGGCTGTTCAGTGGCTTCCAAACTCTGCCAAATCTTTATTTTAATCATTACAAATTTATACCATAATTAACCATTTACCTGGTTTAATTTGTTTACATTTTTACAGTGTCCAATAACTGAAGGGATTATTCTACCACACACTAATGTGCTCCTGGGTCTGGGCAAATAATTTAACTAACCAATCATGGCAAAGAGGTCAGAATGGTACACGGAGCTGTTCCTCTGCTTGCTCTTGTCTAGGTTGGGCCTGTACAGCACACGTGTCACCATGAGTCCAAAGTATGCTCCAAATGTATGGATGGTCATGGATCCTCCAGCATCTCTTGCCTGTAAGTGTTTAAAGATACATAAGCATTAAAAGAGTCTTTTCAAAGAATCAAACATATTTTTTTTACCCCATTGTCTCCCAATTTTGGAAATTGCCAATTGTTAGCTTCTATCTAGCTCTCCTCTATCACATGATATTTACCTAACAGGACAGGTGAAAGCTAGCATGTGCTTAAGCTGAAACACATGAAACCAGCCTCTTTTCAAAGTGTTACTCATTGTGTGTCACAAGGCATCTGAACATACTCCGAGGAAAATGCTATCTGCCCTCCACTACATACAAGAGCTCACAGTGTCTCTAAATGACAGGAGAATCAGTAACAAACACATCCCACTCAGAGAGTGAATTCCCTGCCACAAATGGCTGTGGCATTGCAGGGATTCGAACTCCTGAACACTTTTTTTGTTGCATCATACAGGAGCCTCAGTAATAAGAAAATTAATTGTAAGTAATTTTCTCTTTGATCAAAATTTATTACACAACTGTCTAACATAATTGACAGTGCTCTCCACTAATATCGACACCCATGGTAAATAGGAGCAAAGAAGTTTGTGAAAAATTGCTTTATTGTTTAACCTTTTGATATTTTGTTCAAAACATTCACAAAAATACGCTCATGGATATTAAACAATTTCAAACAAAACAGGTTTATAAAAAAAAAACTTTGTTAAATATAGGTGAGCAATAATTATTGGAACCCTTTTAGTCAATACTTCGTGCTACTTGTCAAGGTAACAGCTCTGAGTCTTCTCCTATAATGCCTGATGAAGTTGGAGAATACATGGCAAGGGATCTGAGACCATTCCTCCACACAGAATCACTCCAGATCCTTCAAATTTTGAGGTCCACACTGGTGGACTCTCTTCTTCAGTTCCCCCCACAGGTTTTCTATGGGTTTCATGTCAGGGGACTGGGATGGCCACTTCAGGACCTCGGTTTTGTGGTCAGTAAACCATTTTTGTGTTGATTTTGATGTATGTTTTGGATCTTTGTCCTGCTGGAAGATCCAACCACTGCCCATTTTAATCTTTCTGGCATAGGCAGTCAGGTTTTCATTTAATATCTGTTGATATTAACATTAAACAGCCATCACTATATTTAAATGTGGGCATGAGGTACTTTTCCATATGGCTACCTCTCTATGCGTGCCAAAATCACCTCTGGTGTTTATTGCCATAAAGCTCTATTTTGGTTTCATCTGACCATTGAACTCAATCCCATCTGAAGTTCCATTAGTGTCTGGCAGACTGAAGACGCTTGAATTTGTTTTTGGATCAGAGTATAGGCTTTTTCTTGAAACCCTTCCAAACAACTTGTGGTGATGTAGGTGATTTCGAATCGTAGTTTTTGAGACCTTCTGGCCCCAAGATGCAACTAACTTCTGCAATTCTCCAGCTGTGATCCTTGGAGATTTTTTGGCCACTAGAACCAACATCTTCACTGTGCTTTGAGACAATATAGACACACATCCAACTCCAGGTTGATTCATAATATTTCCAGTTGACTGGAACTTCTTAATTATTGACCTGATGGTGGAAATGGCCATTTTCAATTCTTGTGCTATCTTCTAATAGCCACTTCCCATTTTGTGAAGCTCAACAACATTTTGCCGCACATCAGAACTATATTCCTTGGTCTTACCCATTGTTATGAATGACTGAATTTGACCTACATGTTAAATGTTTATACCCCTGTCACGACTGGACAATTTTGTGTAATATATATATATATATATATATATATATATATATATATATATATATATATATATATATATATATATATATATATATATACATGTGTGTGTGTGTGTTGTGTTTGCAATTTTTTGATATCCGTGTGGAACAGAGTATTTTGTGAATTTTTTTAACAAATGATAAACAATAAAGAGAATTTTCACAGCCTTCTTTGCTCATATTTACCAAGGGTGTCAATATTAGCGGAGAGCACTATACATCTGGCACTGCCAGAAAGGTCCTTAATCTCTTTAAGTAAATCCAAATTTCTAATTATAATGAAAACCTAGGTATTCGTGTCTTTGTGGACTGTTAAGAACACAATTTCACAAATGGCTACTTTAGCATTTAAACTAACAGTGGATTAGAGAATCAGAATTAACTCACTTGCAAAAGACTGACAAGGATGTACTCATTTATGGCGAACAGAGTAACCTCAAATATGGCCATTATCATCATCTGGACTGGGCTTGTCTTGCCCAACACAGCCCCAAATGAGATCAGCACTGAGCCAGTGCAGAAGTCTGCATTGATCATGCTGCAGGAGAAAGTTATCCAGTCAATTACTTTAATATATACATATGTGATATGAATGAGATAAAGAGAGAGCACCAAGAGATAAGACATGGACAGGTATAGAATTATGGATAAATGCTACATCTTACCTCAACACTCCAACATGGATCTTGCCATGATGCAAGCCATGTAAGAGGCCTTGCATGAGTGTTGCCCATTGCAGAGAAAAGGCTGCAATCAGGAAGTTAAAGCCAACACTGCTAAAGCCATAACGCTGCAGGAATGTCATGAGGAACCCGAAGCCAATGAAAATCATCACATGTACATCCTGGAAACCTAAACAAACAAACAAACAAAGACATGTGCCTCAGCACCACACCATTTATACACACTGTACAGGTTTAAATTATTGGATGATTTGACAACGGCTACTATTACCCAGAGTGCACTGAGCTTGGCGCCTACACATGCACTGTGTACAATAATACTGTATTTTTAACATTTTTTGTTTGAGTGAACATGATACATTCCGTGATAAGCGGTCTGGTAATGTGGTAATGTGGTAAAAATCACATGTCTAAAAATAGCCAGGTATCAAGTGCAATTATTTCACCTGATGTAAGTGTATATTTTCTTGATATCTCAGACCTGTTACATGTACTTGTAATATAAAATGGACACAGAATTTAAAAACACAGGTCCTCATTTCAAAGAGGCAAACTGTTTTGATTGACTGTCCATTTGTCTGTGGGAATGTTATCAATCCCTGTTTGCAGGGTTGCATGACAGTAACGACAGTATGCATTACAGATTCTCACCAAAAATGAAACACACTGAAAAACACACAAAAAATGAGCACTTAAGATTTAAAATATCTGGCATTCAGCCAGACTTCACTGAGCCATTTCAGAAGTCTCATCTTTCAGCTTTCAACCTCTCCCTTTCCCTCCAGGATTATGCAGGTGTGTTTACACGGGGACTGGTGTCCTTCATGTGTGAAGTAATAAGTCAAGACCAGCACAGGTGGAACTCTTAAGACACACTTATCACAACAGCCATCAGAAGAACCCAGCAAGTCAAGACTAGCACAGGACAGTGCCTGTCTTAAGATCCTGATAAGCATTCACAGAATCCATTCATCAATAATAGAGAAGGCTTTTCTATGGTGGAAATTAAGTACACAGTACACTTTAAGTAATTTAAGTATATATATATATATGTATATATATAAACCACTTGCAATATTTTTGTCTTGTTAATTACACTATACTTAACTATTTATTACAGATATTTCCATTCCATTTTTGAATAAGCCATGGGATTACGGTTGTCAAAATTGAGATTAATAAGATTTTCTTTAAAGAGGTCTAGGACTACAACAAAGCATACGCCTGTGCATGCATAAACCAATTGGACAAACTGGTTTTTTTTTTTTTTTTTTACAAAGCTTCAGCTACTTTTGAACAATCTCAAGCTTACTCCACAGATATTGATGACATGTCTTTACCATTAAAATCACTTCTGTGCTGCACGCTTATGAAAAATTATAATTCATACCTAATTTATTTTATCTTTACATTTTTACATAAGTAAGAACTGTAAAATATAACAATGCATACTTTTGTAAATCTACTTGATAAGCCACTATGAAGTGATTTTTTTTTAACTACACACTGGCCTAACCTGTGAAATGTTATTAGGTTAGTGCAAAATGCTGGCACATTATCAGACATTTTCATAAGACTGCTGTTTAGTAGGTACACATGAATTCTTTCATTTCAGTCTTTCCTTTGTACTTGATATAAAATTGTACTATAATTAATGCAGTAAATTACACATTTCCCCCCTGAAGGTCGTGGAAAAACTGAGGGGGGAATAAACTTCAGGCTATAAAAGGTGTTCTTTCTCTCTCTCTCTCTCTCTCTCTCTCTCTCTCTCTCTCTCTCTCTCTCTCTCTCTCACACACACACACACAGACTTACTGGGATAGCGATAGTAGAAATCGTTCTCCATGTCAAATTGGCCCGTTTTGTTGTCTTTGTGCCACTTCTTGGCGTCAGTGTGAGCGTCATACTCCACAAGGACGCCAAAGAGGATGATGAGGATGACCTCCAACACGATACACACCACCGGCAGTTTCAGCCGCATGCTGGTGGAGTAGTTTGCCATTGTGAAACTTGCTTAATTCTCTCTCTCTCTCTCTCTCTCTCTCTCTCTCTCTCTCTCTCTCTCTCTCTCTCTGTGTGTGTGCCAGGGAGCAGAGGTCTTGGCACCTTCCTGATGACACTGACACCGTAGTTTAAAATAAACACCTCTTTACATAGTTAAGTTCATCTGTCCGGTGCGCTGGTTAACGCCCACATGCCAAACATGATTGGTGGGCGCATGCGCTCTCGGCTCCACCCACTCTCACCTGCATAACTTGTGTAGTAAGTGTGTGCGGCTGGTAAGTGCGTTTTAGGCTATAAAAAAAAAAAAAAAAATAAAAATAAATAAATATATATATATATATATATATATAAATATAATATAAATATATATATATATATATATATATATATATATATATACAACATATAATAACAACCAAAAATAATATAATATAATATATATATATATATATATATATATATAATATATATATATATATATATTATTATTTATTTATTTATTTATTTATTTCGGTGACTTAGCACGTTCGCCTCACACCTCCAGGGTCCGGGTTCGGTTCCCGGCGGGGCCATGTGTGTGCGGAGTCTGCATGTTCTCCCCATGCTGCGGGGTTTCCTCTGGATATTCCGGTTTCCTCCCCAAGTCCAAACAAATGCATGGTAGGTTGATTGGCAGCTTGGTAAAATTGTCCGTAGTGTATGAATGGGTGTGTGAGTATGTATGTGATTGTGCCCTGCGATGGACTGGCACCCTGTCCAGGGTGTACCCCGCCTTGTGCCCGATGCTTCCTGGGATAGGCTCCAGGTTCCCCGCGACCCTGAAGCAGGAATAAGCGGTTGAAGATGGATGGATGATGGATGGATATATATACACACACACACATATCCATCTTCAACCGCTTATTCCTTCTTCAGGGTCACGGGGAACCTTGAGCCTATCCCAGGAAGCATCAGGCACAAGGCAGGGTGTCAGTCCATCGCAGGGTGTCAGTCCATCGCATATATGTATACACACACACACACACGGGCGCACGGTGGCTTAGTGGTTAGCACGTATATATATATATATATATATAGTAGAAATGTTTAGCAGAAAGGTTTAACAGAAATGTTTAGCAGAAAGGTGCAGCACAAATGTTTAGCAGATGGGTTTAGCAGAAATGGTCATTAGAAAAATGTTCATTAGAAATGCTTAGCAGAAATGTTCAGCAGAAATGTTTAGCAGAAATGGTCATTAGAAATGTTTAGCAGAAATATTTAGCAGAAATGTTCAGCAGAAATGTTCAGAAGAAATGTTTAGCAGAAATGGCCATTAGGAATGTTTAGCAGAAATGGTCATTAGAAATGTTTAGCAGAAATGTTCAGCAGAAATGTTTAGCAGAAATGGTCATTAGAAATGTTTAGCAGAAATGTTTAGTAGAAATGTTCCGCAGAAATGTTCCACAGAAATGTTCAGCAGAAATGTTCAAAAGAAATGTTCATTAGAAATGTTCAGCAGAAATGTTTAGCAGAAATGGTCATTAGAAATGTTTAGCAGAAATGTTCAGCAGAAATGTTTAGCAGAAATGGTCATTAGGAATGTTTAGCAGAAATGGTCATTAGAAATGTTTAGCAGAAATCTTTAGCAGAAATGTTTAGCAGAAATGTTTAGCAGAAATGGTCATTAGAAATGTTTAGCAGAAATCTTCAGCAGAAATGTTTAGCAGAAATGGTCATTAGAAATGTTTAGCAGAAATGTTCAGCAGAAATGTTTAGCAGAAATGGTCATTAGAAATGTTTAGCAGAAATGGTCATTAGAAATGTTTAGCAGAAATGTTCAGCAGAAATGTTTAGCAGAAATGTTTAGCAGAAATGGCCATTAGAAATATTTAGCAGAAATATTTAGCAGAAATGTTTAGCAGAAATGGCCATTAGAAATGTTTAGTATAAATATTTAGCAGAAATGGTCATTAGAAATGTTTAGCAGAAATATTTAGCAGAAATGTTCAGCAGAAATGTTCAGTAGAAATGTTTAGCAGAAATGGTCATTAGAAATGTTTAGCAGAAATGTTCAGCAGAAATGTTTAGCAGAAATGTTTAGCAGAAATGGTCATTAGAAATGTTTAGCAGAAATGTTCAGAAGAAATGTTCAGCAGAAATCTTCATTAGAAATGTTTAGCAGAAATATTTAGCAGAAATGGTCATTAGAAATGTTTAGCAGAAATGGTCATTAGAAATTTTCAGCAGAAATGTTTAGCAGAAATGGTCATTAGAAATGTTTAGCAGAAATATTTAGCAGAAATGTTTAGCAGAAATATTTAGCAGAAATGTTCAGCAAAAATGTTCAGAAGAAATGTTTAGCAGAAATGGTCATTAGAAATGTTTAGCAGAAATATTTAGCAGAAATGTTCAGAAGAAATGTTTAGCAGAAATGGTCATTAGAAATGTTCAGCAGAAATGTTTAGCAGAAATGTTCAGCAGAAATGTTTAGCAGAAATGGTCATTAGAAATGTTCAGCAGAAATGTTTAGCAGAAATGGTCATTAGAAATGTTTAGCAGAAATGTTCAGCAGAAATGTTTAGCAGAGATGGTCATTAGAAATGTTCAGCAGAAATGTTCAGTAGAAATGTAGAAAAATTAAATTTGACATTAAAAAAACGTATATAAAAAGCCTTTACTCTGTTATTATGTCAGTGTAGGGAAAATTCTTTATTTGCCTTTTTATAATAAAGCAATGTTGTAAGTAGAAAGTCTCTTTTTTGAACTGTTTCTATGGATGAAATCTTTTAGGGCCAGACCTTAGTGGATGGTACAAAATATCCTGTCCATATTGAAAAAAATACACACAATACCACATAAGTGTCTTTTGCTTACAAAATAGAATGCTTGGCATTTTGGGTACTCAGTGGTATTTGCTAAACAGTGAGCAGTTAAACAATGTCAATGTCTGTGTTTTTAATGAGACCCATTATCTGTCACAATTATCAAAAAAGACACAGACACAAAATTAATTTGTAGGGATATTCAATTTGTTTAACTGAAGTTTTATACAAGGGAATGTAAAATGTCTCAGATGTGAGGATCATTTCTACTCTAATAAAAATAAAAGTAATTAAATGGTAAAATATATATAATAAAGGCCTTTAACATTTTGTAGTATGCATGTATGTATGTAAGGCTGAGAAGACAATTACATGTTTAAACACCTCTCCACCATTTTTGTGATCTCTCCTTCTCTCTCAATCTTGACATTGATCTCTCCTTTGGCTCCACTTTACCTTTAGATCTTGTTCTGCTTAAATGCAACTACAGTCTGGATGAGTTTCACATCAATACCTGAGAGATCAAAAGTGTTTGTGTCTACTGTATCTGAATGTGAAAACTGAAAATAACAGAGAAATCTGTGAAGGGACAATTAACTGTTAAAATTCCAAATATCGAAATTCACTGTTTGAACTGTAAATAATAGCCTTAGGTTTTACTCATTTCTAGGTTTTTACTCATATTTCTGTAAAATCCATCTCATTGTAATGTGATAACTTTCGGCATTCACAGTGCCATGTCTGTCCCATAATGACTTGTTCTACCAATGCCCTTTCCAAGGACAGGTGACTTTGACTTTAATAATTGGCTGGTTTTTAACTATTTAATGGCTTACCTACTTGATGGTTTTAGCTACTTAATGGATATTTTATGTGCACATGCAAATATTATAATTAGTTCTAATTTCTTAATTTCAAAATATGTACAGACAAAAATCAGAGATCATTTAAATTTACAGCCTGTATTTGTAGGGGTTTCCTTTGACAAATTTCTTTCAGGAGGTATGAAATGAAAAGTGTATTGCCACTTATTTCCTCCAGGAAGGCAATGCATAGCAGAGGTCAGAGTTCACAAAGCTTTCTTGAGTAATCTGATGATCTTGCGCTTTAGTGAGCAGGTATTTCCTTGCTAATGTCAAAGTCCTGCAAATATCTCATTTACACATGGACATATCTGCCTTAGTATCTGAGGTTTGAGCACAGTGTGAACCAAACCTCTGGAGGTGGTTTAGTTGGTAAGTCCCATTCTAATCACTATCACATGTACACTTACATGTTGACTAAATGTATATTTTGCCTAGACGAAAATCCAGATACAAAATCCAAATTTAAATTTAATTAAAAACAGAAGTTAATGCAAGGGGTAAATATGGCACTTCAAAGCACTGCAAGTATAACTTGAGGGAAGCATGACAACCCAGATAAAATCCAAACTGGTTTAACCATATCCTTACTCAACAAGGAAACATTTCTCTTTTGACAAACAGATTTCTCAGTGTTTAAAGTATAAACACTCAAAGTAAGATTCAGTAACCTTCAAATTGCTTTGTGCTGCAACAAGTTCCATTGCATCCATTTGTTCATCAATGTGTACACAGTCTGAACAAAAACAGATCCCTCCATTTCCTCTGTTAATCCTATAATTTTGGGTGAGTGTTTTTGTTCCCTTGATGCAAACATATCTTATTAGTCATTAGTTTGGTGAAATTACCCTGGACCTCTGAAGCCATAGTTGGCCCAGCTCTGAAAGTGGCATAATTGATATACAGTAACTGACTGTGTGTAGTTGGTGTGTTCAAGAAGTGCAGATGATTATTTATGTTTGAATTTTAGATATACAGTGCCTTGCGAAAGTATTCGGCCCCCTTGAACTTTTCAACCTTTTGCCACATTTCAGGCTTCAAACATAAAGATATAAAATTTAAATTTTTTGTGAAGAATCACCAACAAGTGGGACACAATTGTGAAGTGGTTCGAAATCTTTTGGATATTTTAAACTTTTTTAGCAAATAAAAAACTGAAAAGTGGTGCGTGCAAAATATAGCGCTTTTATCCAAAGCGCTTTACACTGAGTCTCATTCACACACCAATGGTAGCAGAGCTGCCATGCAAGGTGCTAGCAGCTTCAGTGTCTTGCCCAAGGACACTTCGGCATGTGGAGTCACCCGGGCCGGGAATCGAACCGCCAACCCTACGATTAGTGGACAACCCACTCTACCAACTGCGCCACAGCCATCCCAAGTGTTGTCCTAAATGACTGTTGGTGATAAGCACTGTGCACTGTGCAAGCGATCATTTTGAAATGGAAGGAGTATCAGACCACTGCAAATCTACCAAGACCTGGCCGTCCCTCTAAACTTTCAGCTCAGACAAGGAGAAGACTGATCAGAGATGCAGCCAAGAGGCCCATGATCACTCTGGATGAACTGCAAAGAACTACAGCTGAGGTGGGAGAGTCTGTCCATAGGACAACAATCAGTCGTACACTGCACAAATCTGGCCTTTATGGAAGGAGTGGCAAGAAGAAAGCCATTTCTCAAAGATATCCATAAAAAGTCTCGTCTAAAGTTTGCCACAAGCCACCTGGGAGACACACCAAACGTCACACCAAACGTTGAGAAATGGCTTTCTCAGCCGTAGTTCTCTGCAGTCCATCCAGAGTGATCATGGGCCTCTTGGCTGCATCTCTGATCAGTCTTCTCCTTGTCTGAGCTGAAAGTTTAGAGGGACGGTCAGGTCTTGGTAGATTTGCAGTGGTCTGATACTCCTTCCATTTCAAAATGATCGCTTGCACAGTGCTCCTTGGGATGTTTAAAGCTTGGGAAATCTTTTTGTATCCAAATCCGGCTTTAAACTTCTCCACAACAGTATTACGGACCTGCCTGGTGTGTTCCTTGGTCTTCATGATGCTCTCTGCACTTTCAACAGAACCCTGGGACTATCACAGATCAGGTGCATTTATACAGAGACTTGATTACACACAGGTGGATTCTATTTATCACCATCAGTCATTTAGGACAATGTTGGATCATTCAGAGATCCTCGCTGAACTTCTGAAGTGAGTTTGCTGCACTGAAAGTAAAGAGGCCGAATAATTTTGCACGCACCACTTTTCACTTTTTTATTTGCTAAAAAAGTTTAAAATATCCAATAGATTTCGAACCACTTCACAATTGTGTCCCACTTGTTGGTGATTCTTCACAAAAAATAAAAATTTTATATCTTTATGTTTGAAGCCTGAAATGTGGCAAAAGTTTGAAAAGTTCAAGGGGGCCGAATACTTTCACAAGGCACTGTAATGTAATATTGTGGTGTCAGTGAGAAAGCAGGAAACCCTTACACTTACAACACATTCAAGGCCTACTAGACACAAACTGACAACTAAAGGGAAAATCAGTGGGGTGACAAGTTAAAACAGGCTTCACAAAAACAAAAAATAATGCAAAATAAAATGTCAAAGAAGACATTGCAACACAAATAAACACGTAAGACATTTGACACTAGCATAAAACAAAAAATCTAAAAGAAATGAAACATTAACTAACAAGAATACGACCAAGGTTCATAGTTTGAAAACTAGCACTTTTGCAGAAGCACAGCGATGCTACAATGTGTTATTTTAAAGCTGTCCATATCATGAGGTTGTAGCATATCTTTGGGCTCTGAACATTCAAGCTGTGAAATGTGAAATTCAGCATATCCTAATCTTTATATTTACATTTACATTTATTCATTTAGCAGACGCTTTTATCCAAAGCGACTTACAAATAAGCAAAGCGATATATCAAGCAGGGAACAATACAAGTAGTGCTACTATACAAGATCCATTAATTGAATACCAGAGGAAGCAAAGTGTACAGAGTAGAGGTGTAAGTGCATTGTGTGTGTGTTTTTTTTTTTTTTCTTCTCTAGGAGTTGGTTAGGTGTTTACGGAAAAAATGGGTCTTTAGCTGTTTTTTGAAGATAGTGAGAGATTCTGCAGTCTGGATTGAGATCGGAAGAGCATTCCACCACTGGGGAACGGTATGCGTGAAGGTTCTGGAAGGGGACCTTACGCCTCGCTGAGTGGGAACTACTAAACGTCAGTCACTAGTCGATCGCAGATTGCTAGAGGGAATGTATGCCTTCAGTAGGAGGGTGCTGTTCCTGACAAGGTCTTGTAGGTGAGCATCAAGGCCTTGAACTTGATGCGGGCAGCTACAGGAAGCCAGTGGAGGGAGATGAAGAGGGGTGTGACATGAGTTGTCTTGGGCTGGTTGAAGACAAGGCGCGCTGCAGCATTCTGAATCATTTGAAGGGGTTTGATGGAGCTGGCTGGGAGGCCTGAAAGCAGTGAGTTGCAGATTATATCAACTTATATCAACTTTAAATTTTGTTCACATTAGCCTTAGATCACCTGTAGTTTCACACAGTAGCCTCCATATACAGTGAACATTTGAAAACATATAATCAGACCCCCCCCAAATAATTAGGGATAGGTAATAATATGCCAGTATAAGACTGATATTGTAATAAATGGTGTCAAAGTGTACTTTTCTGAGATGGGTGTTTGGAGTTTGGGTATCATAAGTAGTATTCCATCCATCTTCAACCGCTTATTCCTTCTTCAGGGTCGCGGGGAACCTGGAGCCTATCCCAGGAAGCATCGGGCACAAGGCGGGGTACACGTCTTTGGACTAGGGGAGGAAACCTGAGTACCCGGAGGAAACCCCCGCAGCACGGGCAGAACATGCAAACTCCGCACACACATGGCCCTGGCGGGAATCGAACCCCGGACGTGTGAGGCGAACGTGCTAACCACTAAGCCACCGTGCGCCCCATAAGTAGTATTATTTATTTATTTTTTTAAAATAAAAATACACATTCTGATTGGAAGCAAATATTAAAATTTTGTGCTGAATTTGTAAAATTTTATTATCCCTAATTCCCTCACTCCCCAAATTTGATCCTAATTTAGTTTTAGCCAAGTCCCACCCACCAGTCAGGTGGGACAATATCATAGAACAGCTAACTGGGGAGGGTGAAGGCTAACACATGAAGCCAGCCAACCAAATTTTTCGGAACTGCTGCTCATGCTGCATTACAGTGCAGCGTCACACAGAGGAAAGCTCTATAAACATACATGCTCTTCCACATACATGAGCTCACAGATATAGGCGGCTGTGGCTTAGGTGGTAGAGCGGGTTGGTGGTTCGATTCCCGGCCCACATGACTCCACATGCCAAAGTGTCCTTGGGCAATACACTGAACCCCAAGTTGCTCCCGATGGCAAGCTAGTGCCTTGCATGGCAGCTCTGCTACCACTGGTGTGTGAGTGTGTGTGAATGGGTAACGGCTATGGTTAAAAAAGTGTTATATAAATGCAGACATTTACAGATGCCAAAGACTGGCTAGTTTCTCTGTGTTTGACGGGGAGATGGGGTATGCCATCTCTACCACCCAGATAGTGTGGCCACTTTTGTACTGTTTGACTCCTGGACACAGGTGGCCAAATCCATCCATCCTTTTTCTGTACCGCCTATCCGACATAGGGTCACGGGGAGCCTGCAGCCTATCCCAGGGGACTCGGGGCAAAAGGAAGGTGCACCATGGATGGTGCACATTGCAGGGCACAGATGGCAAAATCTTACATTTTAAATGATTTGTACAGCTCTTCTCCTAAGTTTCAGTATGAAATAACTTATCCACCAGTGTGAGCCAGTGCTTTTATGCTTCTGTTGATAAAATAAATAGAAAACTGGATGAAAGATTTGCAGAAAATAAAACATAAAAATCGATCAGGAAAAAAGTTGGCATTAGTAGTATGTTGTAGAGGATAGATAAATTTTCGTGGCTGAAACTTTACCTGTGATAATGCACTAAGGTGTGGCTCACAGACACATGATGCTCATAGCTGTGCAAACATTTAAGATATATATCTTGTGAACATTTTCACCTAATATTATTTCCATTTTCCACCCCAGCATTGCTCACAGAGGGATTGAGTCAAGCTGGATCCATTACAGTATGTTAAACAAACACTTTCTCAAGCAGTAGCTATTCTGTGGATCTACAGCCAACCAAGAAATCCAATACTTGAATACCTGCTTTTCAACTATGCATACACATGTATCTGAGACATGTGTATTTGTCACCTTATCACTCTAGTGGCTCCTGGTACTCAGATAAGGCAATCAGGTGATCAGCTAATTTGTACGGACATGCGAGTTTTTGTTTTGGGGAAGTCAGTTCAGATACATACTGTGAAAAAAAGCAGCTACCAGAAATGCCTACAAAGATCATGCGATATAGGCACAAGACAAGACCTGCCTATTATGCAATTACCATCTATTGGCAATATGAATTAATGTAATTTTTAATGTAAGCAAGAAATGAAAAAAGCCTCAAGTCTAAAGATTTGTTATTAGTTTTAGTTATTTGCTGTTCATATGAACAGTTTGGAAAGGTTAGGTAATTCCTAAGTTTCTAAGCAGTTCTTTTAATCCTGGAGCAAAAAGGTGCCAGTCCTTCCTACACACAAATTACACAACTTGAATTCCATTGTGATTTATTACTTAGCTAAGCTCATTTTATATTTCCATTCTCATTATTATATGTGTCATATGCTACAAGGTGTGGTTGAAACAAACAACCAGCCCATCTCTCTGTAGGCATTAAATCAAAGTACAGTATGAAGCTGTTTTACCTGGAGGAGCTTACACATGTCTGGCATCAGCCAAAACTGTTGGTTTAGACCTAAGAGAATTATGAGGACAAAGTACTGAGAAATTATAGCAAAAGTATAGCAAAAAAGTATAGGAAATCTTTTAAACTGATGTAATTAAGTAAACATCATGTTTTCATGTAAAAGGAACTTATATTATTAATACTGATCAGCAATAATATTAAAACCACCTGCCTAATATTGTGTAGGTCCCCTTTGTTCCACCAAAACAACTCTGACTCTTCAAGGCATGGACTCCACAAGACCACTGAAGGTGTACTGTGGTTTCTGGCACCAAGATGTTAGCAGCATATACTTTACGTCCTGTAAGTTGCAAGATGGGGCCTCCATGGATTGGACTTGTTTGTCCAGCACATCCCACAGATGAAAGGTCGGATTGAGAACTGGGGAATTTTGGATGCCATGTTCTTCAAACAATTCCTGCACAATTTTTGTACTCTGGCATGCCACAATATCCTGAAAGAAGACACTACCATCAGGACATACTGATGACAAGAAAGGGTGTACTTGACAAAGTCTGCATCATTGTTTAGGTATGTGGTACATGTATCCACATGAATACTAGGACCAAAGATTTCAAAGAATATTGCCCAGTGCATCACATTGCCTCCACCGGCTAGCCTTCTTATAGTGCATTCTGGTGCCATCTCTTCCCCAGGTAAGCAATGCACACATTCCTGGCCATCCACATGATGTATGTATGTGTTCTGACCCCTCACTGTCATAGCCAGCATTAACTTTTTCAGCAATTGGTGCTACAGTAGCTTTTCTGTGGGACTGGACCAGACGCTCCCCATGCACATCAATGAGACCGATTTGCGGTTCATACTCCTGTTTACTGTGGTAGAGGATGTATGTATATATTTATATAGTGCAACTAGGCAGTTTCCTAATAGAATTTTTTAAAACCTAAGACTGATTTTCAGTTAATGCTCTTGTTAACTTCTGTTTTAAGAAACAGCAATAATGTTTCAGGTGAATTGGCTGAATTATAATTACCAAAATGTAACTAAAATTTAGAAAAAATAACCCGTAAGTTATCCTTGACTCAACTGACACTATTTTTGTCTAAAATGATTGAATATTATATATGACTTTTTGTTGTTTTTATAAACCACCAAAGATTGACCCCCAATAACCACAAAATAAGTCTTAATAAACAATTATGGCTATGTGGCTGGGACTCCAACTTCCCTTCCTCTTTAGGTGAAAACCCCAGTCTTCCTCTCTTCTCAACCGTAGCTACAGTAACTGTTAACATTTGTGAGATTATGTACAGTCATGTAAAAAAAATAAGTAAACCCCATGGAAATTTTAAGTACACCCCATGGTTTTGTTTTTTTACGTTTTAACTTTATTAATAGGCACTGTTTCAAAGTTGATCGAATGTTTGCCTGTCCAAATAAAGTGGCAAGAAAAAGTATGTTAACCTTTGGAATTTCATAATTTTCTGAATAAATTTGTCATAAAATGTGATCTGATCTTCATCTAAGTCAGGGGTATTGACAAATATAATGTGCCTAAAAGAATATCACAAAAAAAATTCTGATCTTTCATGTCTTTATTGAACACACTCATTCGACATTCAAAATGGCAGTGGAAAAAGTAAGTGAACCCTAAGAATTAATAACTGGTTGACACCCCCTTGGCAGCAATAACCTCAACCAGGCGCTTCCTGTAGCTGTGGATCAGACCTGCACATGGTTCAAGAGAAATTTTAGCCCATTCTATCCAGCAGAACTGCTTTAGCTCTGTCATATTCTTTGGACGTCTCATGTTTATTGCTCTCTTCAAGTCATTCCATAGCATCTCTTTTGGGTTGAGGTCTGGGCTCTGACTTGGCCACTCCAAAAGGCGGATTTTGTTTTTATGAAGCCATTCTGTTGTGGACTTGCTCCGGTCTTTTGGGTCATTGTCCTGTTGCATCACCCAACTTCTACACAGTTTCAGCAGACATACAGACATTCTCATCTTTTCCTGAAGAATTGTCTGATATACTTGGGAATTCATCTTCCCCTCAATGATTGCAAGCTGGCCCGGCCGAGATGCAGCAAAGCAGGCCCAAAGCAGGCCCTTCACCATACTTTACAGTTGGGATGATGTTTTCATGATGATATGCTGTGCCCTTTCTATGCCAGATGTAGTGCTGTGTGGTTTTTCCAAATAGATCAATCTTAGTTTCATTAGTCCACAAAAGATTTTGCCAATGCCGCTGTGGAGTGTCAATGCCCTCTTTTGCAAACTTCAGGTGTGCAGCAATGCTCTTTTTAGTAAGCAGTGGCTTCCTTTGTGGTGTCCTTCCGTAGATACCCTGCTTGTTCAATGTTTTGCATATTGTAGACTTATGAACAGAGATGTTAGCCAGTTCCATTGATGCCGTATTCATTCGTGGTTGTTTCTTTACCTCATTGATGAGTCTTCAATGTGCTCTTGGTGTCATTTTGACTAGGCGCCCATTTCTTGGTAGAGTAGCAACAGGCCCAAAGTGTCTCCATTTGTAGAATGTTTGCCTAACTGTATACTGGTGAATTTCTAAAGTCTTTCAAATCACTTTGTGACCCTTGCCAGCTTTATTTAATTAACAATTCTTGATTGTATATCCTCTGTAGAAAGCTCTTTTTGACAAGGCATGGCTCAAATAATCATGTGCTTCTAGTGCAGAGCAAACTCCAAAAGTTTGAGTGGTTTTTATCAGTCAAAGTAGCTGTAGTCGATAACTCCAAACTCATTTTCTTAACGAGACTCCAGGTGTGCAAAAAAAAGAAGCTTTTTTGAGGTCATTAACTCAAGGGTTTACATACTTTTTCCACAAGAACTATGAGGTTTTTTTTTGGTTGTTTTGTGTTATTTTAGACACATTATATTTGTCAATACCCCTGACTTAGACGAAGATCAGATCACATTTTATGACAAATTTATGCAGAAAACCATGAAATTCCAAAAGGTTCACTTACTTTTTCTTGCCACTGTATGTCAAAAAAGATTTCAACAATGCCTGTATATAAAAGGGGCAGTTAGAGTCTCCTTCAAACATGTTCAGTTATCAAACATGTTTAGCTATCTTGTGACTGCGTGAACAGCTGTTCACTGATTGTATTAGCTGCTTACTTCACTTTTTTTGGAAGAAGCATGTGTTAGCCCCACCTTCCCAGATTGTAAAATAGGGAAACGACCTAATAGTGTGTAGGAATTATATAAAGTAGCAGAAAAAAAACATGGACATGGTGCAGTTGTGTCCAAGACAAAACCCTACAGGCAGGAGGACTCATGACTGCACTCTTGGTGCACATTTTAGCTACAGAGGCCATATGAAAATCATAATACATGCCTACCAATAAGATCAAGTTACAAGATTAAAAGTGCAGAGGCTTCTGCTTCCCTGGGGTCTATCTGTTTACTATGTACCAGCAGGAGGATAAAAGTACTTACAATCCCTGAAGGTGTATGGTGTGTGAGAAAAATAGTGAGATCTTTATCTGCCGTACAGCTAGAAAACTGAACTCACATAGCAACTTTCATAAATTTTCATATTTACTTATGCCAAGCAACTGAGTAAGTAAAGAAATATACTGTTGTCATACTTTGTAGTTGCAAATAAGACTATGGCCACACGAAATACAGTGAATAGCAGTTTCCCATTTTAAACCTTATTGTGATCTTGGTATCCCACTTACAAAAGCCATTTCTATGTAAAATATAACTATTATAGTGGGAAAAAAGCAACATGCAGTTAAGACAGTTAAGACACCTGTGAAAATAGAACAGTAAATAACAAACAAAATACAAATAAACAAAGTCAAATATAATACAAATTTAAGAATCAATTATCTAACACTGATCTAATTTGAACTGAACTGTACATAAATATTCACCAGTAAATGTGAAACCACAAAATTAATTCTGGTGCAAACAGTTGGCATCAGAAGTTTAGTTGATGACTTTTTGTTGAATGGAATCCACCTGTGTGCACTCCATGTGAGCATCAAGTGATCTCAATATAAATACACCTGTTACTGGAAAGTCTGTTAGAGAACATACCTAAACAAAGAGCATCATGAAGACTAAACTATCACTGCAAAATCTGGGATAAAATTCTGGAAAAGAATCAAACAAGGTTTGGCTGTAGAATGCAGGTGAATACATATGTAAGAACATGTACATGTGCAGAGTGTGCTGAGTAATTACTGCACAGTCATGTAGTCAGAGTAGTGGAGTAATGAATGGTTGATATATCCTCTATACCTTGTCTCATCCCTGCCCAGTAGTGACATCGCTGGATCTTGACCAGCCACTACCAGACTACCAGTTTTTCACCTAACATTCCACCAATGTGTTTTCTACAAGGCAAAAGAAATCCAGAATCAATACAAAAATCAGAAGCTAAGGATAACATCAGTGTTCAGATGATGTTGTTGAAGAGAGTAGAATGAGGACCTGAGACAGGACTTCTAGTGGTTGTTACTTAGACTTATTTAAACTATCACAATGACAGTCTTAGATCAGCACTCATACATTCATAAAGCTTTTAGATAAACATGACTTTTTGAGTACAAATCCATCATCATCTTTGAATATGTAAGTGCCACATAGATATATACTCAGCAAAAAAAGAAACGTCCCTTTTTCAGGAGACTGTATTTTTAAGATAATTTTGTCAAATCTAAATAAACTGTACAGATATTTATTGGAAAGGTTTTAAACAATGTTTTTCATGCTTGTTCAATGAACCATAAACAATTATTGCACATACACATGTGGAATAGTCCTTAACATACTACCAGTTTACAGGCGATAGGTAATTAAGGTCACAGTTACAATAACTTGGGACACTAAAGAGACCTTTCTACTGGCTGTGAAAAACACCAGAAGAAAGATGCCTAGGGTTCCTGCACATCTGCGTGAACATGCAATAAACCTGCTGCAGGGAGGTATGAGGACTACAGATGTGGCCAGAGCAATAAACTGCAATGTCTGAAATGTAAAACGCCTAAGACAGTTCTACAGGGAGACAGGAAGGACAGCTGATCATCCTTGCAGTGGAAAATTGCATGTGTCCCCCCCAGCCGTGATCGAGAACCTGCAAATGACTTAGTGAAAGAGTGGAATAGCATTTCACAGCAAGAACTGACAAATCTGGTGCAGTCCATGAGGATGAGATGCACTGTAGTACTTAAAGCAGCTGGAGAACACCAGATACTGACTTTTACTGACCTTTGTTCAGGGACTCATTATTCCATTTCATAAACTTGTTCAGTTTATGTCTCAGTTATTGCAGGTTTTTACGTTAATATAAATACAGTATTTACACATGTTAAGAAATTGCTGGAACTAAAAGCAGTTGAATGTAAGAGGACATTTTCTTTTTATTTTTTGGAGTATATATGGGTCACTCCTGGTATATAGGGCCTTTTAGATTGTAAAGCATTTAAAAATCTTTTTAATGCTTTTATGGTGCAATTATTTAATCTGAATATTTTATACATTAATCTTATATTTGAAATATATTGTGCATATATATTGAATAAAAAATTGCTCCATAGCAACATGGTGGAATGTAATGGGCACAGAAACAAACATGAAATATAACTTAATAAAATTCAAAATGTATGAAAAATAGGTTTTTTAAGAGCTCTATAATAGAAGAGTATGTTTATTTATTTACTTTTAAAATATTGCATATATGCATATAATATTTTATATCATATTGTATTTTATGTTGCATATTAATATACTTTCATACTAGAACTGTCACAATTTCAAGGCAGAGACTGATGCAAGTGAAGACTTACTTTAATTAATAGCACAACCAAACACAAAACAAGAACTATGAATCGGCAACAACACTAAGGCAAAGTGTAAACACTAAGGCAAAGACTAAACCTAAACTAAAGACTTTAAACACAGCAACATAGACAACAGCAAAGGAAGACAAACATAAGATAAGGAATGCAGTGTAAACTGTGGCTCTATACACATGAGTGCTCATTAACAAGAATGTGATTCAGGTGCAGGTGGTTCTGTGACTGTGATGCAGTGAAGTGTAGCGGCTGTTGGGAACTGTAGCTCAGAGTTCCTTCTCTGATATATATGACAAAAACTGTGTACTGGTTGGCGCTATACTGTCATTTACTGTGCCTATCGCCCTGTTTTAGTAGTTATTGTACTGTCTTGTGTTGTTTGCACAAGTTTGCATGTGCAATTTATCCAGAAATGTGTTGGTCTTATTTAGTTCTGTGTTATCTCATGTAGTTAGTGTGTTGTTTTATGTAGCTCTATGTGAGGAACATTGTTTCCTTTCAGTGTACTGTACCAGCTGTATATGGTTGAAATGACAATAAAGCCATTTGACTTGACATACAGTATACTACATATGCGGGCCTTCATGACAATGTCCCGCTGCACAAAGTGAGGTCCATGTAAGGTCCACTAAGTGGCTGATAAGATCCACTCACTCACACATTTGGATTATTCAATTTAGACTCCCTCTTAAATTAAATTTGACTCCAATTGTAAAAACCTCAATGTTGTATTTATTTCCTAGTTATTTGTAAATCATGAGTTTGTAAATACTTTTGATCTTTTACATTTGATTAATTCTAGTTAATTCCATACTTTAAATTGTGCTCGTTCATTTGGATTCCATGTCACTCAGAGTCTCGCGCCGGCCATGTACGCAGATCTCACGATCACAAACTCACCAGTCTTGGTCATTAGACAGAGGTAATTGACTAATACTATTTAGATGGCTGCCCATGCTGGCCCTTTTATCTAAAAAGTACTTTATTTAGTCCCCGTAGATAGTTACACTTAATTATAGTAACATTATTTGTAGTCAGAGATCATGACCACTAAAATTTACAGAGATAGACCTACATTGCCTAAGTTAAAAAAAGCTTTATATAATCATGCCATAGTTTCCTATGTACACTTAATTAGAAAAATACAATAACCAGAGGTTGAGACTTCACCTTATTAGGATTGGTCAATCAACTTTACCTTGTCCTAAACGGAAATTCCATATCAATCCTGTACACTATAAGTATATTTAACTAAAGCCAAGTTGTTAACCAGTACTCTAAAATGTAAGTTGGCGTGCCCCAATGCTACACCTAAACCTGTATTTTAGCCTGTACTAACCTGGTCGCAGATTTGCGGTAACAAGGACTTAATGTAATCTACTAGAGACAATAATTATAGAATATGTCAGAATATAATCATGTGTAACAATTTATTTAACCAGGTATGAACACATCCAAATCCAATACTACTATTAATAATAAGAAGAAAGAATCACATACAATGTTGCCAATCAATTTCAAACATTATAATAGAACATAAGAGAATCAAACTTGCATCCCTGGTAGAGAAAACTTCACACAGCAACTATCTGTCTACAGATTTTCAGAATCTTTGGCCAGCTCTCCCCTAAATACCCAGATACTCTGTAGGTCCACCAAATGGTGTTGTTTGTGGTTAGAATTGGAAATTGGGCCAGTTGGCATTTGGGATTGCTTTAATATCTGTTATATATATATCTCAGGATATAAGGATATATCTCGTTGAAATACAGGAGGTAAATTTTTGCGAGGGACCTGGGAAGGGTATGCCTTTAACAGCATGCAATATTTTTCTCTAGATATTAAAATAGTGATTTAAACTGCTGCTGAGGGAATGAGACTATATTTTCCAGACACACAGACCTTTTGAATGATAGTAAACATGTATGGTTAACTCCATGACAACTTTATACATATTATGTAATGCATGTAGACCTTGGATGTGTTTAAGGTGAAACCTGACCTCAAACCATCTGAACACCTTTTGGATAAAATACAACGTAGACTGTACCCCAGACCTCCTCGCACAAAAGCAGTGCCTGACCACATTAATGCTTGTTTCACTGAATGGGCACAAATTTCCACAGACACCCTCCAAAATTTTTATAAAAAGTCTTCTCAGAAGAGTGGAGACTATTTTAACTCCAAAGGAGTGCCTCACAAAGATGGCTATCTTCAGATATGGAAAAATACAACTGAGGGCCCTTATCGTCCTGGAGTTATGTAACATCTGTGAAACAAGTTTATTCCTGTTATATAGAATATCTATAAACAGTTCCCTTACCAGTTTTATTTACTTTCATTGCTTAAGTCAGATTTGAGTTTCTTCAGAAAGGCAAGTTAAGAATTTTCAAACATCATGCATGAAGAGTTATGTGAAATACGATATTATCATCTCTCCAAGAACTGTGTCCATTGGCTAGTCAAAACCTGTCTGGTGTTATTTGTGAGGAGACTAGATAAAAGGTGACCCTGTCCTGAACTCTCAATCACATCAACATGGCCACACCTGAATGCAATCTACCACTGACTGTTTGACTGACAGTTTGACTGACCTGTTAACAATCTTCCACAATGGCATCTGTGTCAAAAGCAGCACAGCATAGGGAATGACAGTTTGAGATTACTGATAGAGCAGGTGACCTACTCATTGAGTCACATGTCATATAACTCATTCATTCATATTTATGCAAAAAAAAATCCATCTAATATAATATATAAGAAACAGAGTTGTAGGCAAAAAATGGATGCATCCTCAGTGAAACAAAGACAAGAAATTTACATTTACATTCTACTCTGCAATCACATACCAACAACAATCAAAACACAACACCAGCAAAGGAACTTCAGTAAAGATCTAGTTGAAAGTTGAAACTTTCAAATTTGATCTCCTGATCAAGAGTTTGTCACTAATGCCATTCTGATATAGCTGGAATTTTGAGCTCTTGTGTCACATTTCAACATTTAGGTTATATTTTAGTACATTTTTTAGTCTTCTGAACAATCGGACTTGTAATAGTGTATTATGTTTTTTTTTTAAACATTATTGCACATTTTCATAATACATAAACTGCTGCAAATTAGGTTGTACAAAAAACAACCTGCTATTGCTGCATCTCAGATTATATGATAACCTAATCAGCTATGGCACAAACATTTATGTGGATAGTTGATTAAAAAGGAATGGTAGGCTTCAGTCTGACATTAAAGTAGTGGTCGTCTTGGAGGTGTGTTTGGGGTCGTTATCATGCTGGAATACTGCCCTGCCTCCCAGTCTCCGAAGGGAGGGGATCATGCTCTGCCTCAGTATGTCACAGTACATGTTGGCATTCATGGTTCCCTCAATGAACTGTAGCTCCTCAGTGCTAGCAGCACTCATGCAGCCCCAGACCATAACACCATAACTATGGTCTGAGCACTGAGAGGCTGACCCCCCACCTCTTCAACCTCTGCAGCAATGTTGTCAGCACTCATACGTCTATTCCCCAAAGACAACCTTTGGATATGATGCGGAGCACGTGCACTCAACTTCTTTTGTCAACCATAGCGAGGCCTGTTCTGAGTGGAACCTGTCCTGTTAAACCACTGTATGGTCTTGGCCACCGTGCTGCAGCTCAGTGTCAAGGTCTTGGCAATCTTCTTATAGCGTAGGCCATCTTTATGTAGAGCAACAATTCTTTTTTTCAGACCCTCAGAGAGATTTTTGGAATGCGGTGCCATGTTGAACTTCCAGTGACCGGTAAGAGGGAGTGTGAGAGCGAGGACACCAAATTTAACACACCTGTTCCCCATTCACCACTGAGACCTTGTAACACTCGCAAGTCACCTGACACTGGGGAGGGAAAATGGCTAATTGGGCCCAATTTGGACATTTTCATTTAGGGGTGTACTCACTTTTGTTGCCAGCGGTTTAGACATTAATGGCTGTATGTTGAGTTATTTTGAGGGGACAGCAAATTTACACTGTTACAGAAGCTGTACACTCACTACTTTACATTGTAGCAAAGTGTCATTTCTTCAGTGTTGTCACATGAAAAGATATAATCAAATATTTACAAAAATGTGAGGGGTGTACTCACTTTTATGAGATACTGTATTTCTGCACTTTATCTATAATATGTGCCGAGCCTTAATGTGTTTTCTTTTCTTTGTTTTCTGGGACATTAAATTACACAAGTCCAAATCAACATATATGCTCAAATCCTACCACACTTCTATGTCCATTTGTGGATTTTGGGATAATTAAATGAAGAATGTGTTACTACAGAAAAAGTTTTGCTCAGATTTGAGGCAGAATACTTTTGTTAGTCAGTCAGAATCAGCCAAGTGCTACAATTTATTTTCATATGAATATTAAACAGAATATTGAACAAAAAGCAGCAGAGCCCATAAGATTTCAGGCTTCAGTGAAATCAAGTAAATAATTTTGACAGTTTCATTTTACCAAGCCACTAAACAGGTTCTACATAGAAAGAGATATCTCCAACAAATTCAGAGCATGTTCTACCTTGCTACCATTACTGATAATGGATGGGAACAAAGCTTCTAGATGCTACAGAGCTTTTACCATCAACCCTCAGAAATCACATTTGACAGCATGAGAAATGCTGTTTTTTAACAAAACAGTCCTAGATTCATTTCTACTCACTGATAATGAGATTGACTTGGTTTGGCTTTGACCTTTTCCAGTGAACCCCCAAAAAAGATTCTATTACATATCCTCTTTTTGTATGACCAAACAAATCAGCTTCGTTTTTGAGCAAATCACACAAGCACAGTGAGAAATGAGAGAGACTGAGAGAAAGGAATAAATAATAGAGGGAAAGAACTTGCTGTCACCTAGACATGCCTTTATGAATGCTAAATGCAGGCTTAGAAAGGATCCTATTGATGAATTAGCACAATGAAGAAGGCCAGAAGGAAGCACTGGAATCTCATTATTAGAATTTATCTCAGCCCTTTTTTATGCATTGTGTATCTGCTGTTGTCTTTGGGATGGAAAGAGACACTGATGACAATGTGATTATTGTATGTTACTTCCTGAATGGTCTTCAATGAAAGAAGAAAAAGCTGTCCTTATTGTGATTAATAAAGTAAAGTAATAGTGTACTTGTCAACTATATGTGAGATTCCGCTGTCTACTAAACTTACATTCTTTAATAAAAATTAATAAAGCTTTAATCTTCAGCTCTAAATGTACTCTGTAGGGATTAATTGATTACTAGAGATGTGCTGTATGGTCAAAAGTCTGTTGTTTATCTTGCTGTGGGTTTGTTTGAACTTGATTAAGGTCTTCAAAAATGTTTAAAAATGAAGAGGCTTCATGGTGTGTTGCAATGAAACATAATGGTGTCATATATTAATTGCTGTCTTGTCATATTCAAGACGCAGTTTTCTAAAAATACAATACCGAGATCTTTAATTAGAAAAAGAAAGTGCAGCAGTTTTCTAATGTATTTCTAGATTATTTTGCCTGACTAAACACAGCTGGTTGGCATCAATTTTGTATGTCACTTTGAAAAACTTCTACTGTGTTTCACTTTTACTGGCTAATGACAGTGTGAAATTCTCCTTGTGTTTGTATGAATTTACTACAGGTTCTCTGGTTTCCTTCCAAAACAGAGCTGGAAGATGGATTGGCTGTGCTATAGTGGTTGTAGGTGTGAATGAGTGTGTGAATGTGCATGAATGGTGCCTGGCGATGGACTGGTGTCTTATATGGGGTGTGCTTCCACTTTGTATCCAGTGTGCCCAGGGTAGGCTCTGGATCCACCGTGACCCAGATCCAGAAAAATCGCTTACTGAAGATGAATGAATGAATATAACACCAAACAAATAGTTTTATAATAAAGTTATTTTATTGCATTTCATTATATTTAAATAATGCCAGTAGTTGGCTTGCATCTGGAACAGAGGGGAAGGACCAGCCTACTGTGATAGAGGGGAGGGAGAGAGAGAGGGAGAGAGAGAGAGAGAGAGAGAGAGAGAGAGAGAGAGAGAGAGAGAGAGAGAGAGAGAGCATCCTACTGATTCTGGATAGAAACTGTATGTCTGTATAAGCGGCTCAAAAGATCAGCAAGCAAATAAAAGAAGTATGAACCCTTTTAATTTAAGATTTTAAAAGAAGAAAGAAGACAAAAGGCTGGTTTGATACAATTTTCTGATTATATGTCTTTCTATTTCTCTTTGCTATCGGTATTTAGTGTAACATCAAAAGTAGCTGTCATCAATGCATGTTAATTGCACTTTGTATAATAATGTAGCTACAAGTTGGACTTAAAATATATTTTAATGAAGATAATTATAATTTCAATACTTTCTAATTCACATCTAAGGTAAATTGCTTGTGTTGGAACCTGCAAAACAGTATACTGTGTAGACTTGAGGTACCACTAGACTGCGGATGTGGATATTGTTGATTTGCAACCACTAAAGGAAATTCTTTTCAGACAGGAAAAGGTACATTTAATTATGAACTGTGCAGCTTTTATAGTGGTGACTACCAGTCTTCTCTCTTGGGCTGATACAGTTAATCCCTACAATACAGGTAATTCTAAAGCTCATTAGAATCATATTGGACTTGCTGAAATATAAATTCCAAATTTTGCGACATTGCACTATGTCAAATGCTTTTTGTTTGTTTGTTTGTTTATTTCTTATGAAAATCATATTTCAGACAATGATAAAGAGCTGCAATATCTTATGGAACCACCAGTGTATGCTGGGATAAAAGCACGCCGAGGAGAGAATGCAACCCTGCCATGTGTTCTGCGGACTGTACCTTCTCAGTACAAAGTTAAGTGGAGTAAAGTTGAACCTCTTCATACAGGAGTGGAAAATATCGTTCTCATCAGTAATGGGCATGAGGTTAAGTACTATGGCACATGGCAGTCTAAAGCAAGTCTTCGACATATGCATGCTTTGGACATCTCTCTCCGCCTCATCAAGCTGGAACTCCAAGATTGTGGTCTATACCAGTGTGAACTGATCAATGGCATCGATGAAGAGAGTGTCACCGTTACTTTAAGCATTGAAGGTACGGGAAAGCAAATTGTAAATGTCTAAATGCCTTAAATATGCTAAAAAGAAGTCGCCTTCTTGAGACAATAACAATATACAACACTGATTATGTTGCAGGGGTGGTGTTTCCTTATCAAAGCATCCATGGTCGTTACAAATTTTCCTACTTAGATGCCAAAAACGCTTGTGCAAAGCAGGATGCAACACTGGCAACATACACGCAGCTTTACATGGGTAACAACTTTTATCTAACATGTAAAGCAATAATATCCATATCACAATTCACAACACAAGCTTAACCTTCTAGAAAGGAAAACAGCTGTAGTAATATTTTCTCACAAAAAATTAGAGTGATGTATGATTTCAGCATTTTCATCCATTGTTGATCCAATGTATAGAATGGACAGAAGGTCTGGAGTGGTGTAATGCTGGTTGGCTAAACGATGGGACTGTCAACTACCCCATTCTGAATCCACGGCCAGCTTGTGGGAAAGATCTTCTTCCAGGGATCCGCAGCTATGGGCCCCGGCACAAGACCAAGGAACGTTACGATGCCTTCTGCTTCACCTCTACCACTGAGGGTCAGCAAATACCTGGCTCTACAGATTATTTCACTAATTCTAATGTGCATGGCTCTACTATAACAAAATGCATGATAGTGAGTTAATGGTGTTATAGCAAGAAGGTGTCCAATAAAAAAAAAAATTAGGTGCTAATTATCTCAATATATTTTTTATCATTCGGCTTGAATAATTATTTTGTCAATTGTAATCCAGTGTCTGTTTAGACCTTTTATGAAGTAGTGATTTTTGACATGTGGCCACAGAAATGAACTTGAGGAACCCGTGCTGGGAGGTATGGTGGGCTCAGTAAAGAACGGAAGAGAACAAAACAATACACTGTTGTTTGAATAGATAGGAGAGAGTCTGCTGAAGTGAATTTTTTTCTGCTGTGACATTTGAGCGTCTGCTATGCCAGTGTATTATGTGTAGCTACAAAAAAATCTCATCAAGAAGTGACGTAGAAAACTCCTATATGGTTATTTGATTGTTGTTCTTCTTTTAAAGAAAAAAAAAAAAAAAAAATAAAAAAAAAAAACCCCCCTCTTTTTTTTATAATTTTTTTTTTTTTTTTTATTTATCAAGGTTTGGTGGTTTATTTTTCTACACCACAACAAAAAAAAATAAAAAAAAAAAATTTTGGAAGCAGCTCTTGCCTGTAAGGAGAACGGAGCAATCCTGGCCCGTGTGGGACAACTCTACTCCTCCTGGAAGTTTCTGGGGTTGGAGCGCTGTGATGGAGGCTGGCTAGACGATGGTAGTGTGCGCGTTCCTAAGGAGCACTGTTTAGGAATCACACAGCCAGGGGTTCATAGTTTTGGATTCCCTAAAAAGAGCATTAGTCTCTTTGGGGCATATTGTTACAAGTAAATAATTGGTACAGGGATAAATGATTACAAATAATTTAGGTCTACACTGGTACAAGACAAAAGTCTACAGGTGCCACTGTAACAGTTCTCATGCACCCTTGGAATTATTATTATTATTATTATTATTATTATTATTTTACATTTTCCTTTCAGCAATATGAGATAATGTTTTGACATGATATGTTGGCAAGTTACAAGACCTGATTTGTTCAGTGGGAATATAGGATTAAAAAAAAAGATCAGAATACCGTTTAAAGGTGTTCCTACAATAGTTCTATAAATAATTGAATTAATAATTGAGTTCTACATCAGCAGATATTTCTTAAACAACTTTTGTGAATAATAAAAATAACACTTTTGTAGTTCTAACATGCTTTAACATGCCCATTAAAATGTAGATCTTTATGAATGTACTCATATGCATTGTGTGGACTTACTGCTAAATGAATTAAAATAACAACATAAGGTCAAAAGACTGTATAGTTGATACCGTTAGTAAAATGTGTTTTTAATTAAACCTAAACACAACAAAATGAGCAGATAAATAAAAATGCCATTGGCAATTTTTGTGAAGTTAGTAATTGAAGTCTTTGTTTCATTTCTTCCAGGCTTTATTCCATACTATATTTCCCAATGGAAAAACCAAGCCACAAAATAAATTACCACAAATGATTTGAGTACAAAATCAGTAAAGTACTAAATGATGGACTTAGTGGCACCGATTAGTGTATTAGTAACACATTCACTGATCTATGCTTCACAGCCAATTAGATTCAGTAACATACATCCAATAGTCTTAATTTTGTCATCCTAAAAACTAACTTTACTAGACATTATTTTCCCATGTTTAGTGAGCATAGTGGATCTTATACCAAATTAGACAATATTGTCTTATGAATCTAATTTTGAGTAGACTTATATTTATAATATTTATGAAGAACAATGAGACATTAAAAGTATTAAAATCAGAAAGATGTGTACACTCAACCAGTATGTAATGTCACCAAAAACGTAGAATACAGAAATAAATTCTTTTCAGTCAGTAAAAACATAGCTAGTTCTTATGACGTTAGGAACAGCTTTCATAAAGTACTGATTATTCCCCAGAGCAAGTAAGAGACCTGAAAAAACTGAGCACCAAATTACTTGAAAATGTAAAGCTTGTGTTTCACAGCCAGGTACAAATGAATCCACACATAGGAATTTTCTTTACTAAATTTATTATGTCTAAATGTATCTAAGGATTGTTTTCTTAAAGAGTCAATAAAGGGCTTATTGTTCTCTTAAAGCTTGGATACTGAAATGTCAAGGCAGTTTTTGGTGTTGTAAAAAATTGAGGTTCTCAATCAAAAGATGTACAAGACCACAGTAAAACTAGCATGTTTTCTGGGAATCTGTACATTGGATTTGATGATTCTTGGTCAGTGCTTTACTTAACTGAAAGGTGTGATGAAATACTGGAAATTTTTAGATTCTTAAACACCAATTGGGTTGATTATAAACATATTCTACATGGCCGAGGAACACAGGTTTTACTGAGTGCAAATGTCAGAATGACAGCAGCCAGATAGTATTAACCTTATTTCCACTGCTGGGTTTAAGTGAAGTAAGCCAGGGCCTGCCACTGCTAACCCTCTTTTTCCACGTTTACTTAGAGAAAAGTATAGAATATATGAATATTATTTATTCCAATTTGATGCTAAAGGCATAGTTTTGATTAAGTATCAGGTTCTGTGAATGTGAGGATGTAACAGTCAGAGGCCACTAATAAACAAATGGGTCACTGAAGATGAGCTGGTACCTTTTCAATTTCTCATTGGATTGATTTTAGCAATGGGTTATTTCTTCTCTGAGCTCCCATACACTCTGGCCATGTTGTTCTGCCTACTAGTGGCAGTAATGAGAACTATCAATTGGATGAAATGAAGTCATTATGAGACAGTGGCATCAGTTTAATTCAGACCAGCTGAGGTTAAGTCGCATTTGCATTTTGCAATTTTTGCTAGTGTTTTAATATATACCTCTATTGTTGGAAAATGTGATCTGTAGTAACTTACTGTCTGGTTGAAAGTTATGCTTTTTGTGTCATAGAATTACAAAATAAGTAATTCGGTGTCATTTCCTTCAGAAACAGAAAGAAAAATGTATGAAATAAGCTGATGAATGGAGTAGCGCAATACAAGTGTGATGTACAACGGTATTTTTGTTTGAAACACTGACACTAATGAGTAATGCAGGTCTCTTAAAGGAAAGGTAATGGAGCATAGAAAGAGAAAACAAAGAAGCTGGTTGGTTTAAAAGCTCCATCACTGTGGTTTTGCATTTGCTGTGTCTTCCTAGTTCTTTGCAGAAGGCAATGTAACTTGTTTTCTACTTAAATCCATTGGTTCTGTTGAAAAAACAAACAAAAAAGTAATTATTAGCACACAATACATAAAGTACACAATAAATGCAATTTTGCACAATGATGAACGGATTGAGGTGTAAAGAGAGGAAAGAAAAGTTTATTATTGGGCTACTAGAGTCATTAAAAGCCATTCCTACTCATCCATACATAATCTTATCAATAGTAGCCAAAAATAGTAGCCATCATTGATGAAACCGTTTCTTACGTGGTGTACAGGTGATCTGTGGCTCCTCCCACCGTCCATTGTTTTGGCATCTGATGATGGGTTTGTGTCTCTGAAGGAAACCCTCCTCACAGTGGTAACGCACCTGAGCGTTAATCACATATCGAGCTTGTCGCTCACCGAACTGCTTAGCATTCAAGACAAGAGGTGGCTGGCCACATGCAGCTGAGAAAATAAATAAATAAAATTTATGTATTATATATATATACACACACACACACACACACGTACATACACACATACACATACACACACACACACACACACACACACACACACATACAGTGTCCTCCACTAATATTGGCACCAATGGTAAATATGGGTAAAGAAAGCTGTGAAAAATTATCTTTATTGTTTAACCTTTTGATATTTTGTTTTAAAAAAATCATAAAAATACTCTGCACACATTGATATCAAACAATTGCAAACAAAACAGGTTTAAAATAAATAAATAAATCTTTGAAGTACATTCCCATTGATATTTTACATTTTTTAGTACACCTGGCTGACTAGGATCAGGAAATTTTCAACCATGGCTTATTGTTCAACCAGGGGTATAGATATGAGGTATCACATGGGCCAAATTCCCTTAGTCATTCATAACAATGGGTAAGACCAAGGAATATAGCCATATAGCAAAAGATTGTTGAGCTTCACAAAATGGAAAGTGTTTATAAGTAAATAGCAAAAGCATTGAAAATGCCCATTTCCACCATCAGGGCAATAATGAAGAAATTCCAGTCAACTGGAAATGTTATGAATATAACCTGGAACCAGACGTGTGTCTATATTGTCTCAACGCTCTGTAAAGAGGATGGTTCTAGTGGCCAAAATCTCCAAGGATCACAGCTGGAGAACTGCAGAAGTTAGTTGCATCAGAAAGTCTCCAAAACTACGATTCAAATTCACCTACATCACCACAAGTTATATCAGAAAAAAGCCTTTACTCTCATCCAAAAACAACCTTCAGTTTGCCAGACACTATTGTACCTTCAAATGGGATCAGGTTGTATGGTCAGATGAAACCAAAACAGAGCTTTTTGGCAATAAACTCCAGAGGTGGTTATGACGCACACAGAGAGGTAGCCATATGGAACAGTAGCTCATGCCCACGGTTAAATACGGTGGTGGCTCTTTAATGTTTTAGGGCTGTTATTCTGCCAGATGACCTGGACATTTTGTTAAGATACATGGCATCATGGACTATCAACTATCAACAGATATTAAATGAAAACCTGACTCCCTCTGCCAGAAAGCTTAAAATGGGCAGTGGTTGTACCTTCCAGCAGGACAATGATCCAAAACATAAAACAAAGTCAACACAAAAATGGTTTACTGACCACAAAATCAAGGTACTGCCATGACCATCCCAGTCCTTTGACATGAAACCCATAGAAAATCAGTGGGGTGAATTGAAGAGGAAAGTCCATCAGCATGGACCTCGAAATTTGGAGGATCTAGAGAGATTCTGTTTGGAGGAATGGTCTCAAATACCTTACCATGTATTCTCCACATTCATCAGGCATGATAGGAGAAGACTCAGAGAGAAGACTCAGAGCTGTAATCTTGACAAAGGGAGGTAGCACAAATTATTGACTAAAAGGGTGCCAAAAATTGTTGCACCTAAATTTAACAAAGATTTTTTGATAAACCTGTGTTTTGTATGCAATTATTTGCTACCCATGCGAGTATTTTTGTGAATTATTTGAACAAAATATCAGAAGGTTAAACAATAAAGCAATTTTTCACAGCCTTCTTTGCTCATATTTACCAAGGGTGCCAATAGTAGTGGAGGACAAACACACACACATACACATACACACACACACACACACACACACACACACACACACACACACACACACACACACACAGTGGGGGAAAAAAGTATTTGATCCCCTGCTGATTTTGTATGTTTGCCCACTGACAAAGAAATGATCAGTCTATAAATTTAATGGTAGGTTTATTTGAACAGTGAGAGACAGAATAACAACAAAAAAATCCAGAAAAACGCATGTCAAAAATGTTAGGAATTGATTTGCATTTTAATGAGGAAAATGTATTTGACCCCTCTGCAAAACATGACTTAGTACTTGGTAATGACTTAGTAATTACTTTTAATTTTCAATGCCCTGGTTGAGGGAAGGAGGTTCTCACCCAAGATTTGACGGTACAAGATTTGAGACCAAAATGGAGCTCTTCACCGCATCAAAGGGACGATGGACGGGGCCATGTACTGTCAAATCTTGGTTGAGAACCTCCTTCCCTCAGCCAGGGCATTGAAAATTACAAGTAATTACTAAGTCATTACAAAGTACTAAATCATGTTTTGCAGAGGGGTCAAATACTTATTTCCCTCATTAAAGTGCAAATCAATTTATAACATTTTTGACATGCATTTTTCTGCATTTTTTTGTTGTTATTCTGTCTCTCACTGTTCAAATAAACCTACCATTAAAATTATAGACTGATCATTTCTTTGTTAGTGGGCAAACGTACAAAATCAGCAGGGGATCAAATACTTTTTTCCCTCACTGTACACACATAAATACATACATACATACATACATACATACATACATACATACATACATACATACATACATACATACAGGTACACAGCTTGTTTGTAATTAGATGACCAAGCAATGTTAGAACAATGTGCTCATAGAATCTGCATTTTTAACTCCTTGTCAGGATCAGTATGCATACTGTGCATACTCCCTTATCTCTGAAGAATTTAAACTGAATATCCATTTATTTGAAGGGACAAACTCCCTCATGTAAAGTGTTATGAGCAATTTCACTGGTTGGCATACTCACTGGTGCCCTTCTTGCAAGTGTAGGACAGATGGTAGTTACAGGGCACATCACTCCAGCGCCCATCATCATGCCATACCATCACCACGCAGTCCTCTCCTGATAGGAAATAACTATCAGGCTGACCACGATACCAGTTCTCATACAGCTAAGGCAGAGAAGAAGGAGAAAATTATTCTGAAAATGACAATATCCACTATAGTGGTACCACCATAATGATGGGTCAAAGTTAGTAATTTTTCTCCCCATATATCCAGTGTTGTAGATTGCAGATTACATTTTTAAATTTTTCTTAGATTAAAACTAGCTAAGATTAAGTAGGAGTGATTTTGAACCTGGGGGCGGATGCTGAAATGCATGCATAGGGGGTTTCGGGGCCATGCTCCCCTGAAATTTTTTTTTTCAAAATAAAAATAAAGAACATAAATGCTCATTTTTAATGACTTTTGAGAAAAAGAATGTACTAGGTGCATCAAGTGCATCAGTGTCTGCGTCTTGGCCTTGGGGACTAAAAGGAGGTCCACGATTTCCCCTTGGCGGCTGGCCCATTGATATAGGAGACCGCCCCTGACGAGGATGTAGGAGGAGGGGACCCTCTGATTCGGGATTTGGTCTTGCATGGTATCACTACTTGTATTGTTCTCTGCTTGATATATCGCTTTGCTTCTATTTCGCTTTGCTAGTATTTTCTCATTTGTAAGTCACTTTGGAATAAAGCATCTGCTCAATGAATAAATGTAAATGTACTAATTAGTGTGGTTGTAAGAGGATATCTGAACTGAAATAAGATTGAAAATTCTCAGACTGGGGCGGGGCGATTTAGTCACAAGCTGTTTAAACACTTTTCATTGGTTAAATATTTGTAAAACACAGACAGATGTAAATGGTGACCAATTGATATATATATATATATATATATCTGCTATATATCTGCTAATTAATGTAGCTAGCCACAGTACATGTTGAGATGTGGGTGCCATCCTGCGACGATTGCTGGATTGCTGGATATTTTTCTATAGAAAAAACACTCCATTATCCAGTTTTCTTGCTCGACGACAATGTGACCTACTGTGGCAGTTCTTGATGCAGCAGCACTGTCTTACTGTGGCAACGTTTTCCATAATCAAAACATGAAAACACACATTCAGTCTCCAATACATAGTTCCATCTCACCATCAGTTGGGCAATCATCATACGATACCACCCCATCCCAAACATCCAACACAGTGTGACCTGAACTAGCTGGCTAACTGATATCTATCCATACAACTTACAAAGCTCGTTCATCCTCCTCTGTCCTCTTCTTCTTAAAATATTGTAGGATGCTCATCTCTGTATGAACATTTTGCCTAATGTTACCATTACATCATTTATGGACACGTAGCAATGGCACATACACACAATTTGTGTGCTAGCTTGCTTGCAAATTTAGGCATATTTGACAGTTTCATAGGCTAAATAATTATATTGACAACAAAATTGACAATCAAAACCAGAAAACAATCAGCAGCAATTCCATGGGCTGAAATATCTACGATATCCTACCTCAAATACAAAGTGGTAAATCTTTCATCTATACATTAGTGTGCTCAAGAGTGTATGAATGCTGTGTCGGAACCGCCCTCAACTCAGGACACAAGGTTTTCCTTGTGTGTTTGAGTAATCTCCAAATGAATAAATTCTGGGATGTCTCCTACACCCATGTTTTTACCAGTTGTAGGTATGAAAGTTGCAACTTTGCCTCGAACGCAGCATAACTGCCAGGCTTGAAGAAACCGAGAAGAAGGCAAAATACAAGTGTTACTCTACATTACACCTGTGTTTCCCAACTCAATTTCCAGAGACTAACAGATATTCCACAGTTTTTACACACTGGCTTTCTCTTTACCGGAGACAAATAAAAATGAGGTTCTATTGTCATTCCACCTAAAAAAAAATGTCCACCAGGACCATTGTGCTATACATACGCCAAAACAGAGTTTCTATATACTGGACATATAAGATTACATATAAAGTGGAAATAGTGTGGGAGAGTGTAAAACAGAGTGATGTACAAATGTGTATGCATGCTTCAGCAAGTAATGTGTTTGTGTCTTTTGGAAACTCAAGTATTCCACTGTCTCTGAATTGCCTCCCTCTTGTTTCTCCACATAGGAAAACTGTGAAAATTATGTTTCTCAGTCAAGGGTTTTGTTTTTTTTAAAACAAAGGTTACACAACTTTACCCTAAATGTGAAGAGAAACCTGTCATTAGTAGTAGTTTAACCAGTTATCTTGCTTTGATAAGTCAATGAGCAGCTCAAAATATACAGACATGTTCTTGCCTAAGGACACAGCCTAAGGTGTGCTGTGCAATTCAGTTCCCCCCACATCCCTTTGGTCTCGGTATGGTCTAAGAACACTGTATGTGTATCTCAGCACACACCATGGCCAGGCTCAGGCTGCTTAACGTGTTTAAAAAAAAAAAAAAATAATAATAATAATAACAATAATAATACATTTTCCTTCTCTGCCCTGTACATAAGCTGACCTCTAAACTTAAAGGCCGGTGTAACAGCTATGCTTTTGTTGAGGAAAAATTAATCTTAAGATTCTTCAAGCAGCTAATAAACTAATTTCTAACAATTTGGTGCTATGAGTGACCTAGGTGGCACATTATTTTATGACATTATTTTAAGAACTGTCATGGTTATGCCAAAATCCGCACAGAATGACATTACCCATCAAACCCCAACACATCACATGACCCCATCACATGTTTCACCTGTGCCTCCTCTCACCATCATTAGCACCTTTATTTATGTTGTAGCGTTTGAGCACTTCAGGATCAAGCTTCTGTTGTTGTCTTTGTACATTTGTGTAATCTTGTGTTCCACAGCCATTCCCTTAGTCTGTCAGTTTGCATTTGTTCGAGTGTTTATGTCCCCCCCTCAAAAAAAAAAAATTCAGGAGAGGGCTACTGACCCAAATAAAGCCATCTCCCATCCTTCCTGTCCCACTTCAAACATTGCTCTCCTGAAGACGTCACTCTGCCGCCTTGCTCCGCTGAGAACGTCGCTCTGTAGCCTTGCTCCACTGACGATGTCCCCTGGACCCTTGGCCAGACAGAGGATGCCATTATGGGCATCACTCTGTCTTCCCCCCATCTGGCTTCGAGGAGTACGGCTCCAACAATTCTCCACAAGTTTCTATCTAGCCCAGATTTTCAGTAAAGCATTTTACCAGCATGCTGCTAACACATTTTTGAAAGCTTTTCGTGAGTGTTCTGGAGTCCATGTCAAAGGCTTCATTGAATGCTTTTGTATGCGATTCACATCCTTAAACTGTGTTGAACTATTTTGCAAGTTTACATTTTTCCTGCATTTGACCTTTCAATGTGATCTTGGCTATAGGTTCTTATATTAATTGTTGACTATATGACAAACAGTGAGCACTCACTGATATTGTACAGGCTTGAAGACCTGAAAGTAGTGCTTAGGATGCCATATAAGTTTACTAAACACTTTAGGTGAAAAGGGTGTTCCTTACATACAGACTGTTGCCACAACAGAGCACCAGAGGTACCAAAGGTAAAGGACAATATCCAGTTAAGTCAGTTTACTCTCCTACAACTGAGCTAAAAGTGCACACAAGGGTTTTACACAATTTATTTATTTATTTATATGCATATTTTTTATGTGATGAAGTCAAGAGCTATATAACTTCTGCTAGGGTACACTGAATCTTTATTTATTTTCTCTTTATTTATTACTATTCTCTTTGCACTGACGTATACAGTATGTCTGTGTATTATAAAAACACTGTCTGGTTTTTTTGTGTTTTGGAAACAGTACAATATAAAGAAAAAGAAGATAGCAGAAACGAAAGTCTAAATATATAAACTGCTACAAAACCGGATGTGGGTTTTAATCCAATTTTGTAATCTCTAACACTTTCAGAGAAGAAGACAGACTATAGAAACAGCAGTTAACAAGCACCTTTCCCAGAACATCACACTGCAATTAGCAGAGAAGTCTGTAAGCTGCACCAGTGGGTTACCATTACAATTCCCTAACAGTTTGAGCTATACAAAGCTTACCAGCGGGTTTCCATCAGACCAACGGAAGTCACCCTCAATGGTCCTGTCATTGAGACCAGTCCACTGGTACTCCTTGTACTTATCTGTGGAAGAAAGCCTGGATGTGAGTCACATAGCAAATGCCTGATTATCGTCATGCTTTTCAGGCCTAAAGACAATACTGCCTCTAACCATGGCTTCAAAGGACCTTTTAGGAATCATCAAGCACCAGTGGTTTCTTGCAGACAGGATGGATGGTATGGGATAATTAAAATAGAATAATTGTGTTTAAATTCTATGGTCAGACAAGACAAACTGAATGAAATGTGCCAAAAAATTATTAATTAGTCTGTTTTCTACTTGGTTACAAATCATATTTGCAATATGGCAACCTTATAATGGAGTCATTTAAAAATCATTTGTGCATTACTGGATACTTCCAACAATATGTGTGACTGCTATCTGGACCAATTCCACCATCCACCTTATATACATTTGGTTAATATGTAATATAAGCTTAATATAAAATATAGTAAAAGCAAATAGATGTTTTGTCACTAATACTGTGCTGTGAAAAGGTATTTGATTTCTTCAGATTTTGGTGTATATCTCATAACAAATTGTTTCAGAAATTAAATCAAAATCTAAGATAAAACAAAGGTAATCGGAGTAAACACAAAATACAGTTTTTGAATGATAAATGTTATTTACTGAAGCAAAAAAGTTATCCAATTCCAACTGGGCCGATATGAAAATGTATTTACCCCCATAGTTACTAATTCCCAAAATCTATGGAACTGCGTTAATGATGGGATTCAGCTGGACTAGACACAATCAGGCCTGATTACTGCATACCCTGTTTTAGCAAATCAACAATTGAATAGAACTTTTTCAACAGCATGAAGTTGTTTAAAAGGTTTTAACCAGTAACACACTATGCCAAAGTTGAAAGAAATTCCAGAAATAATGAGGAAGAAGGTGATTGAAATACATCAGTCTGTGAAGGGTTACAAAGCTATTTCAAAGGCTCTGGGACTCCAACGAACCACAGTAAGAGCCATTATCTTCAAATGGAAGAACTAGGCCAATAGTGAACCTTCCCATAAGAGGTCGACCTTCCAATTTTCCTCCAAGAGCACAGCAACTACTCATCCAGCAAGTCAAAAAAGACCCAAGGACAACATCAAAGGAACTACAGGCCTCTACTGCATCAATAAAGGTCACCGTTCATGACGCCACTATGAGAAAGACACTGGGTAAAAATAGCATCCATGCAAGAGTGGTGAGATGATAAACACTGCTAACCCAGAAGAACCTTAAGGCTTGTCCACATTTTACCACAACACACCTTGATGATCCTTAAATCTTTTGGGGGAATGTTCTGTGGAATGATGAGTCAAACATGGAACTGTTTGAAAGACAGGAGTCCCATTACATCTGGTGTAAACCAAACACAGAATTCCACAAAAATAACATCATACCTACGGTCAAGCATGGTGGCGGCAGTGTGATGGTGTGAGAATACTTTGCTGCTTTAGGGCATGGGCAACTTGCAGTAAATGAGGGAAACATGAAATCGCTTTCTAACAGAAAATCCTAAAGGAGAACGTCCGGTCTTCAGTCCTTAAATTGAAACTCAAGCGCAACTAGATTATGCAGGAAGACAATGATTCAAAGCATCGGAGTAAATCCTAGTCCTAAAAGTATGTGAAAGACTAATCTCCATTTATCAGAAGTTTTTGGTTTTAGTTATTGCTACTAAACCTGGCACAACCAGAATTTAATTTAAGGAGGCAATTAGTTTTTCCACATTGGTGATTGGTGTTGGACAACTTTTTTTGCTTCAATAAAAAACAAATAAATAAATAAAAACTGTAGTGTCTTTATGCAGGTCTAAAGACTGAGATATACACAAAAACAGAATAAAATACTTTTCACAGCACTGTATCTAATAATAGGAACAACCAAATGAATTGTCCATTAGGTACAGTAAGCATTCCTTTAAGTCAGTTTAGACTTACGGTTGATGAAATATTGCTCTTCAGGTGACATAACAGAAACCAGGTGACCGCCACACATCCGACAGTGCTGCTCTGCCACCTCCCAGCTCTGACGTTTTGAGAAGTGCTTATAACAGTTGCCCTGGAACTTTTCCCAGCCTGGCTCACATTGCTCCAGATCTAAGAAGGAGAATTAAAAGAGGTTTTAAAATAAAACTTCAGAATCAACACTCACAGTAAGGATTTTATCAATATTCTACATCTTAGGATGTGGTCTGAATTTCAGAGATTTTTGCAGTACAAGTCTAACCATTTTATTCATCTATTAGTTGGTGACAATATTGTGGTTGGATATAGAAATTGGATTAAAAAAATTCTATAAAAAATTGGTCATACATAACTCACCAGTTTGACAGAATTCTCCCCCATAGGTTGGCAGACACAGGCATTTGACACTAGTACCGATGTCTACGCAGGTGCCTCCATTTGCACATGGATTCTCCAAACAGTCATCTAAAAATACACAGTTTCAATTGTTAAACTGAATAGTTATTGCTCTGTATGACAGAAGTATTAATGTTAGTATTGAACCAGTTTGGTTTAAAATGTGCATATAGTGAGCAGTTAAAGGCAGACTGAAAGTAGAGCTAAGTGTTGGTTTGTCCACTAGGTGGAACCGTTATATAGCTGGTGAATCTGTGAACAAAACTGTTAGGATTTGTGGCAAAAAGGATGTATGTTTTGAAGAAAGAAAATCTTGAAAGTTGTTAGTACTCCACGCTATGTGCTTTTTTTTGTCTTCCTTTCCACAATGAGTTACAGAGGTTACTATAATTAACCCAAGAAACAATTTCAAGAAGATGAAAATGCTAATGTAATTTTTATTAAGCATCTAGATGAAGCTTTCAGTGAATTAGATAGCAAATATTTTGTGTAACCTAGAATATGTTGTGAAAGTAAGCTAAAATCACTTAGCAGCACATTAAATTATAGGAGGAAAAAACATTGATTCTAATTCTAATACCTGATCTGCCTGTTCTGTCCAGAACTCTCTCTGTTAGTCTGGGAGGTGGTGTTGTATGGTGTGTTGGGGTTGTCAGTTCTTCCTCTTCCTTGCTGTTTGGAGATTCTGTGGTGGGAGTCAGGTCCTGATCTTCATGTTCCTGGTCATTGGTTGCCATGGAGGAGGTCAGACTCTGGGTCTCTTCAGGGTTCTCAGTGGTGGGAGCTGCAGTAGGGTCTGACTCAGCTGAGAAGTCAGGATCATGCGTGATTAGTGGGGTGTCACTGCTGAGCTCCACATCTGCCCGGAACTCCTGTGGTGGGGTGGGAGGGGTCATAGTGTCCCAGATTGCTGTTAGAGTCATGTTTGGGATCAGCGAAACCTCCACAGCAAAACGAGTGGTGCTGGGAACATTTTCAGTATCATTAACCTCTGTTGTATTCAGGAGGTATGTGGAGTTGAAGGGTATGATGGGAGTGGCATTGGGATAGGAGAGATCTGAGACTAAAGATCCCAATCCAGAAGAGTTGTCTGTTCCTGATGAGTTATCTTCATGGCCAATGTTGTCTTTGCTTGACATTGTCTTGGTCTCAGTCAGTGGTGTTGCTGGCATGGGATGGAGGACAGGTGCATTTTCCACCCACCCCTGCTCAAACTGCTTCACCTCCTCCTTTATGATGCTGATGCCAGATGGAGTACTGCTCTCTGGAACAGTAATGTCCAACTCCTGAGGGGAACTAGCCTCCACAACCAATGCATTTGGGGAAATTGATGTGCCCAACAGGTGAGGCGCCGGTGCGGTCAGAAGAGTCAACAGTATCACATTCTCATCATCACCGGAACCATCAATGGGTTCTGTTTGTTTCTCTGAAAAATGTACAGGTATCGCAGTCACATCTGACTCATGATCACTGTCATTATCAGCTGAACCCAGAGACACTACTAGGGATTCAGCTGAAGTATGTCCTGTTTCTTGCTCCACTTGAGCTTTAGTACTGGAACTGTCTGTTGCAACAGTCTGCTCATGACCTGTGAAGTAGCATTAAAAACAGTTGTAATCACTGAGTCATTTAAAGGTATTATTGTGACATTGTTAACACGAAAGAAAGAATACAAAAAGGTTAGTTTTACTCACATTTGCCAAGTCACTGATATTTTACTCAAATGGAAAAAGGATGAAATGCATTATATTTTGAAATTTCTACTTACTCATTGTTGGTTGACTTATATTTTCCAGCAAAGAACTCTCTGTGGTGACTTCAGATGATGAACGTTCATATGAATCATCTTGTCTCATTGTGACATTGGGGCCAATCTTCTCAGTGAACGCTGTAGTCAGTTCACTTCCTGAGCCCTCAGTAATTTCTGAAGAAGTGGTCTGAGTTCTGAAGTCCAGACTGACATGCGATTCCACTGCTACAGTGATGTTACCTGCTTGTTCTTCTATTACAGTGGAATGCTCATCCACATGGCGTTCACCTTGATCATCAAGGATGGTCCCAGGCATGGATTCAGATACTCCATTCTCCGTAAACTCATATAATGGCTCCATGTTGTCAGTTGTTGTGTTTGGTTTACTCTCTGTAAATGTGTTGTACTCCACTTGCTCACCCAGCTCCAGGTTGATGTCTGGCATTAACTGATCGTGTGTCTTCACTTCTGAATTGACTGTACTATTCTCTTTATCTTTGTCTTCTGCTGACTTTGGTTGATTCCAGCTGGGTTCCAGGTGTATCTTTGCCACAGAATCAATGGGTTTGATGAGCACTTCTTGCCAGGAACTCTGAGTCAGCTCAGGTTTCTGTCCATATATTGCTGGAGTGGTGAAGATAATTCTTCTAGCCGTGGTTGTATGAACTTTATCAAATGGGGATGGTGTAGGGTCATGCTCCTCTGTCTTAACTGTGTGTTTGCTGGAGAATGAGAAAATCTCAACAGCCCCTTGAGCCTCACTTTCTGTCTTGTGCGTCACATGACCTGGACTGAACTCTTCCTCTGTGTCAGCTAAGGTCACAATGTCCTGGCCAATGTCTGTCTGAGAACTAAGAACTGCTGTGAAAATATAAACAAAATGTATATAATATATAATATAAACAAAATCTGAATATAATATAAACAAAATCTGAAATTCAGATACTATATAACAGAAAACCCAGCAATGAGCAGTATTTGCAATGACTCCTAACAATATAAAAATTTATATTTAATAATAACAAACTCCTAACAATATTAAAATGAAGGCATATTTGTTACCTTTGAAGCAGTAGGCATCATAGCGAGTGTGAGCCTCAGGAAAGCCTGTCTGATTGCTGTAGCGATAGACTGTCTTAACGCCAGGTTCAGGCCCCCCACACCGCTCTCGTGGGTGAACAATAGGATAGCGTACACTACCATCAGCCAGCCAACCAGGGCTACAGTGATCAAGACCATCATTCCATGCAGCGTATAGCTGGCTTGTACTGGCTAATTGTGCACCCTGTTGTTCACAATATGCTTTAGCCTCAGCCAGTGTGAATCGCTGTGACGTAGATCCATAGAATACTTTGCCTGAAGTAAAAAACAAAGACCTCAAAATAGAAACAAGGCAAAAAAAATTAAAAAAAAAAAAAATAACTAAATAGCATTATTTACCATGTATGTTTTCTATGTAGCAATAAACATCATAAAGCTCATCAGCCTCCATCATGCCATAGTTCCGGACCCCTGGCAGGCCATCCATATCTCCAAAACAGCCCTCACGAGGCGTATGGATAGGGTATCTGTGTATACACATACAAAAATGTTTTGAGATATTAATATTTTCCATAGAAAAAGTAATGCATTCATGATGAATCATGCTTCTTTCATCACCATGCTAAACAGCAACACTGTTAGGACAAAACTAGTTGTATGGTAATTCATTGACCTGACAGATCCATCTGCTAACCAGCCAGCATCACACTGCTCATAACCACTGTTGTATGCTGCCAGAAGCTGCTCTGGAGTGGCAATCTGAGCTCCAATGTCTTCACATGCATTCTTGGCCTCACCAAAAGAGAATGCGTAGCGGTTGGAGGCATGTCGATAGTGAAACACAACACCTAAGGATATTCAGATATCAAAAGTTGAAAGCAGAGACCCAGCTAATGTGTTCTGAAAATTAATAGTATCAGTTATAACACTAATTTTAGGCCAAGCATATACAACGCAGTTTACTAAGCCTGATGAAGAACAGAAGAAGTACAACCCTAATTCTGAAAAAGTTATTACAGTATGGAAAATGCTAATGAAAACAAAGAGCAGTGATTTGTAAATGCGTTTAATTGTATTTAATCAAAAAACGTGTAAAGACAAGGTATTTGATGTTTTACATAATCAACTGTTTATTTTTAAATTGATGTATGCAACACGTTCCAAAAAAGTTGGGACAGGGGCAATTTAGGACTAATAACGATGTGACAAGTTGATATAAGAAGGTGATGTGAAACAGGTGAGGCAATCTTCTAATCATAGTATAAGGAGCCTTCAAAAAAGGCCTAGTACTTCAAGAGCAAGGATGGCTCGAGGCTCGCCAACCTGCCAACAGATGCATCAGTGAATAATCCAGCACTTTGAGAATAACATTCCCCAAAGACAAATCGGTAGGATTTGGGGCATTTCAACTTCTACAGTGCACAATATAATTAAATGATTCAAAGAATCCGGTCAAACCTCTGTGCGTAAAGGGCAAAGCTGAAGAACAATTCTGAATGCGTGTGATTTCCGATCCCTCAGACGTCACTGTCTTAAAAACTGTCATGAATCTGTAATGGTTATCCTGACATGGGCTCAGGAATACTTTGGTAAACCTTTCTCAGTCAACACCATTCGCCGCTGAATCCACAGATGCAAGTTAAAGCTTTACTAGGCAAAGCAAAAGTCAGACATCAACATTTCAAATAGTTTTTGGACAAAATAGCCATGGTGTTCTCCGGGCCAAAGAGGAAAAGCACCAAGCCAAGCTGTGTCAGCATCAGGTGCAAAATCCAGTGTCTGTCATGTTATGGGGGTGTGTCAGAGCCCGTGATATGGGTAACTGCGTGACCATAAAAGAAGTCACATATGTGAGGGCACCATTTATGCAAAAAGATATGTACACATTTTGGAGCAACATATGCTACCATCCAAAGCAGGACAACGCCAAACCACATTCTGCCCAGATTACAAGTGCATGGTTGCATAAGTAGAAAGTGTGGGTGCTAGCCTGCAATCCTGACCTGTCTCTGATTGAGAATATTTGGTGCATTTGGTGCGCAAAATAAGGCAACCAAGGTCCTGTACAGTTGCACAGCTGAAGAAATGCATAATGGATTAATGGGGGAAAATTCCACTTGCTAAACTTAACTAACTGGTGTCTTCTGTGCCCAGAAGATGATGTTACACAGTGTTAAACTGTTCTTTGGAGTGTGTTGCAGTCATCAGATTTAAAAAGTACATTTTCAAAAATAAATACAATTCACAAAGTAAAACATCAAATAACGTGTCCATGTGTTTTCAATATAGTACAACATGAATTGAATTTTCAAATGACTCTTTCTTTAAAAATACATTTATTTATACATTTTTTGGCATTTTTCCATACTGTCCCAACTTTTGCGGATTTGGGGTTGTAGAAAAGCTTATTATTTGGGCCAACAAAACTATGACCAAACTTATTTTTAGGTATTAAAAGTGTAAGTTGCCTATAAGGATAATTACCTTTCACTTTGATCTGAGCCAGAACATGAGCATCCTCCAGTCCCTGCTGGACCTCACAGCGGTAGATTCCTGTATCATTGTGCCTCAGACTGTCCAGCTGGAGAGTGAGATCAGTTGGAGAGGAGTCATAGTTCGGCAGAGAAGCCCGACCTTTATAAGGCTCACTAATTTTCACCCTCTCTCCTCGTGCCACCAGGATCTCAGTCTCTCGTCCAGAGGAGAGCATGCTCCACTTTACCCGTGGTGTGGTGTTCCCAACAAAGCGGCCCAAGAAGGACAGGGGTGGCAGTGACACAAGGCACTGCAGGGTTAAGGATCCTCCCAAAACGGCTGACAGTGGAGAGCTGTCAGGGATCATTACTTGCAAGAGCCTGGTTTCATCTGAGGAAAAGATATGACGTAACATGATATATGCGTCACGGGTACGTAGACGGAGACAGATGCAGGCGCAGATTAAACTCTTCATTAAACATAAATGCAAAACTTAAAACAAACGTAGTCCTTACCGGGACACATGATACATAGCATAGAAATGATATACCCATATAGCAATATAGCATCAAAGCAACAACAAAGCCACAACAAAACCCTGCGCCGTGCTCCGTAGCCACGGCGCTTAAATAACAAGCATAATCATCGCTAAAGTCTCTAAACTAAATGTTAACCATGGCATGGACTATGACTGTGGACATGAACAAGAACTATGAACTATGGCCTGGAACAAAGACTCTCTAGATCTATAATCTAGTTTTATCTATATTTACATCTAATCTAATTACCCACGTTATGTGTGTCATGGCTCCCAGGATATATATCGGTATCATTAGCCCCGCAACTGCTAACAGCTGCGGGCAATACGGAAACACCCGTGATAAGACAACACATAACATGAAGGGGTGGATACATGCTCGTGTGCTCACATATTGGACTTGGCCTTGCCTTGGACTTGAGACTTGGCTTGGACATGAACTTGAGACTTGGCTTGGACATGAACTTGAGTCTTGGCTTGGACATGAACCTGAGACGTGTCTTGGACCTGAGACGTGGCTTGGAGTTGGACCTGAGACGTGGCTTGGAGTTGGACCTGAGACGTGGCTTGGAGTTGGACTTGCGACGTGGCTTGGAGTTGGACTTGGGATTTGGATGGGACTGGAGACTTGGCTGGGACTGGAGACTTGGACATGAATGTGACTTGGGTAGCAGGCTTGGGTGTGCGCTGAGCCTGGTTGTCTGTGTTAATCTCAACTTGGTGTCTCACCCGCTCATAGTGCATGTGGAACGGAAGATCCGCCGTGTTTGCTACATTAACTCCATCCAACAGCCCATCCAAGTTGCAACTCTGCCCTGGTTCTCCAGACTCCTTCAAAAACAGGTCCACGAACTGCCTACTATCCTCCAGTACCCAGGGTCTCGTGGCTGCTACTTGCTGTGCCCACGTGCGAGCTGGCCAAAAAATCGGGACATGATGAACTGAATCCACTGTTCTTCCTTAGGCTTCGGGTCAAACAGGCTGGAGAAGTAAAACTGACAGTCCCCTACAAAATAGTCCGGATAACCAAAAAAGCCATCAAACCAATCGGGCATGTCCACGAAAGTCCTTTGTGCAAACTGCATAGAATCCAAGGCGGGGATACTTGGCATGGACTTCCGGGTTTGGCATCCTCTCCGTTCACGTGCTGCATCCATGATGCGGCGGGTAATTCTGTCACGGGTACGTAGACGGAGGTGGATGCAGGCACAGATTAAACTCTTTATTAAACATAAATACAAAACTCAAAACAAACGTAGTCCTTACCGGGACACATGATACGTAGCATAGAAACGATATACCCATATAGCAATATAGCATTAAAGCAACAACAAAGCCACAACAAAAACCCCACGCCACGCCAAACGACACGTGTCCAAATGTCACTGCTGTTGACAACAGAGAGGCAGGTGCTTGCGCACCCGCTCGTGTGCGCACGCTCACATATTCTATAGTGCAGCGCACAAAGGGGGACTCATGACAATATGATAACACAGAAAATTACTAATAAGTCCATTCTTGTCATCACTTCCTCAAAACACCCATTTGATGCAAACAGGTAACAAAAAAAACCTATCAATTATTTGGTGGACACATCAAAACTGGAGAAAATCTAGCCAAGTGACTGTAAAGTATCAGTCGAGCAAATAGGCAGCTGATAAATGACAGTATTCAGCTCTGACCTTGAACTTCTTACTTTGGCACCTACTGTGAGAAGCCTCGACATATATTACAGCCTCTGGAGAGGCAAAGCAGTAAAATAGTAAAATAATGCACCCCCATGCATTATGTATTGAGCCTCATTAATCATAGCCAGTATGTGGAGCTGACACACCTGTTCCTGGTGCAGGGACAGCAGCGGACAGCAGGAGAAAGGGACAGATGGCACACAGCAGCAGAGACAGGAACATCACTGATCTGAGAAAGGAATAGAAAGAGCAAAGATAGTGTCAACCATTTTCACAGCAAAAGTAATACCTGCTTATTGTGGATGAAAACAGAAACCAATTTTGCTGAACATGTAAAAAAAATTTTTAAAGAATAATTACGTCAATTAAAGAAAACAGAACTTCAAAAAATAAGGTTTCAATTTTTCAGACTAAGACAAAGGATGCAAACGTTGATTAGTTAAGTTGTCATTTATCAACCTGGATTCTGTTCTAGTTTGCAATAGCGTTTTCATTTAAGAAACTGAAGCATGCTTTCACATGCATGTGTCCAGAGTGAGAGAGCAAGAGAGAACAGAGAGCTAAACCAAGTGTGTGTTCTTTGTCCCTTTACTGTTGCCAGATTGGAGTAATTCCTAATTTTCAACTCCATTAGTGCATTTTACACAAATCAAGACAAACTTGTATTATGTAATTATTGTATTGTATGACATGGAATATTGAACTGTACATAAGTATGTCTAAAAAAAGAAAAAAGAAAAAAGAAAAAGAAAACTCAGGGAAACAAACACTTGGATCAAGTAATTCATTATAGCAACCTTATCATAAGGTGTGGTCTTTACAGAAGCAGATTCTGAAAAGTTATCATTTATGTTGGCTCATTTAATATGTTTAGCTTTACTTTCAAAGCTTTGGTCTCAGGTAATTTTCACATTCACATAAAACTGTTGCTCCAGTAGTTGGGGATTACTAGATAATGGACCTGGCAACCTTGTGTGCATTCCAGTTGGCATGAACAGGATTCAGTGGGCTTTTGGCGCTCTTGGGTGTGATCAGAATTCTGATCATGAAAATAGTTATCTGTCCTTAACCTGTTATTTGGCTCAGATGTCAATTCTCTTTTTTTCAATCTATTTCTATTAATACATCAGTTTATTTTGCATCCTTAACATAAACATCTAATTTAGTCAGGAGGGACAATTTAAATCAGACATAGGCAGTTGCTACAGAAGACTGGATTAAATAAAGAAAGAAAGGATCATCTGCTAGACAGAGCACACTTGCATTTGTAAAAAGCAAATGAACTGCATGGTTATGCTGTAAAGGGAAGTGCTTGAAAACCAGGTCAGACATAACTCTGGTGGACATGCAATTTTGTTCAATGTTTTTAAAATTAGCTTTAAATGTATGTAAGATAAACCTGCATAAACAAGGGATTTCAAATATGTTAATTAGCAGATTCAAATCACTGAGGTTTTGTTATTACATTCTATAGATAAAGAACAAGGTAGATAATGGGTCATAATTTTAGAACATGCATTGCAACATTTACAGTATGTAAATTCTCAGATTATTACAGTTGTCTACATTTCTATGTATACGAAGAAGATACACTTACAAAAACAGTTCCATCCATTTAGGCTTTACTTAAATTGAAGATGAATATACTGTACAGCATAATTACAACAGTGTATAATAATTATAGTAGCATGTAGTGTAATTATAGAAGCCTAATCTCTACTCTTCAGTCTTTTTTTCTGTCTCTTGCCGTCTTGAAGTCTTGTAAAGACTTTTTTTTTTAAATATATAAATAGAACTAAAATGTCAAATATGGTTTTATGAAATCACCTAAGCACCCAACGTCAAGGACAAAAATCCTTCAATATGATTCTGCTTCCATTTTTTTTTTACTACAAATCCTTATTGTTAAACTAACAACTTCTGCTTTGAATCACAAGACATGACTACAGTTTAAGAGGCCAGATAGAGGGATCTGTATGAAGCTGAAACAAAGCCCCAAGTAACTCACTCTCTGTGCATGAAAACCTCAGGACATCATACTGCTCTTTACAAACGATGTGGACAAACCAGGTCATAAGAGTGGGGGTAGACAGCAAGGAGAGAGTGGGCGTCAGAGAGCACTGGAAACTGGCATTAACAAAGTAAAAAAGAGAGAGAAAGTGCTTTTCTAAGCAGAAAAATAACTGGGTGTGTTATAGTCGTCCTCACCAGAGTGAATCTTGGACTTAATGCCCAGCTTGGGCTTGGGGGGAAAATTAAAGAGGAAGATGTAATTTTCAGTAGCAGTTACCAGAAAGCCTCAGAGAAAAGAAGGAAAACCAAATGCTGGGAGAGACTCACCTAAAACTTACAATCAAGCTGCCAGTGCTCTCCCAATTTATCTCAATTTCAGAAAATGTGCCACTTCCTCCATCTTTCTTCCCCAGTCTGTCTAGCATTTACAAGATTGTCTGGATCTAAATTGTTAATGAGAGCATTGAGGCAGTCAGCTTTGATCTGCAATTCTGTTCCTTGAAAGTCATTCCTCCTCAATGCTCTCAATGCATGGCCTACAGCCATGACCACATTTCCATAAGCCAAGGGAAAAGGAGCCAGACTGCTTGTTCAGAGGGCAAGCAAATGAAAGCACAGTCCAAAAACCTCAGGACTATTTAGGCAGAATACTGAATGACTTTGGGAAACTGCTTGTCAATGATAGAGGCCAGACTTTCCTAAAGGGTCATATCAGGATTAAGAGGAGGAGAAAGATGAGCAAAGAAATAAATAGGAGGGAGGAGAAGTGTTGCAGTGTCATTACATCAGATAATACGTGTATACCCTACACCAGGCCACAAGACAGTTCTCACCGGCCTTATATGCAAAGTTGAATATTATGGCTAGTTCTCTCAATTGGGTGCTATAAAATGCAACACATGAGTTCTCCACATGCCATTAACACTATGGAATGAAGCTTTGTCTACTGCTTTTCAAGCATTCTCAATCTCAATCCGTCCATTCCTCACAATACCCTGTCCATCCTTTCTAACCTCACAGCACACAGTCTTACTGGAAATTATTGTTTCAGTAATATAGTCCTTTCTCTTTCTTTCCTCTAAAAGAGCAAGAGAATTAGGATACAGTGCTTTACTGAGGTAGATGTGTCTTTTTTTGCATTCTAACATATAGACAAATATTATATATACTTTTCTGTCTACGATTTATGCGACATTTTTCAGCACAGAAAAGGGACTGCATTTATTATCCACAAGGCATGACAAATGGGTTCTAGATTTTCGAGTGTGGCTGTGAGGTTTGGTGTCCAATCAGCCTCAAGAGCATTAGTGAGGTCAGTCACTGATGTTGGTTGAGGGGGCATGGGGTAAAATCAGCATTCCAATTTATCCCAACACTGTTCAGTGGAGTTGAAGTCTGTGCTCTGTGCAGGCCACCTGAGTTCCTCTACACCAAACATGGCACACCAAATCTTCATGGACCTCACTTTGTGTACAGGGGCATTGACATACAGGAACATGTTTGGGCCCCTTAGTTCCAGTGAAGGCAAATTGTAATGCTTCAGCATATAAAGATATCATACACACTTGTGTGCTTCCAACTTTCTGGCAACAGTTTGGAGAAGACCAACATATGGGAGTAATGGCCAGATGTCCACAAACTTTTGGCCATATAGTGTATATGGGACATGAATATGAGGGACAAATCACATGTTAATAAAAAAAATGAATTAAAACAATAATAAGGGGAACATAATAAATTGGGGGAAATTACAATGTAAGCTTCAGGTCTCCTATTTATGGAAGGAGGAGCTGACTTGTGTAATGAATAATTATGGCAGTCTTGCATGTCATCAATCATATTTGCATCTTTTGTTTTTACTATGAAGGTCTATGAAAGCATCCTGATATAGTTGACATAGAGCTTATGATGCATGTGACTAGTTTAGAATACATGTTGATCTGAGACAACTGTGATCGTTATATTGTTCACACAACCACAGTTACATACATAACTAGCCATATAATTCCACTAATACTACTAATACTATTAATTAAATATATTATATTATATTAACTATATTAATTAATATAATAATAATATTAATAATAATAACTCAGTTTAGTTTAACTCAGTTAGAATGACTGATCTGGATTTGTTTGCCCTTTAGTAAGGATCCATTGTACTGATATAAATCTATTGTATTACAAGTGACTATATGGAAGCGAAGCAAAAAGGGGGAAAAAACAGTAGGTCTTCATAATGGTAATCAAAGGAATACAACCTGTGTCCAAAAAATCTGCAGCCAAATTAATCTGTCCCAACAGTGGATAGTTGGGACAGATTAATTTGGCTGCAGATTTTTTGGAAAGCTTTGAAGAGCTGGGCAATCTATGCAAGGTTGTTTCACTCTTAAATGTCAAGAACAGATGACCACTCTCTAAAAAGACTGATTCTGAACATTTAACTGAGAGCAAAAACTGACAGGCTCTCGAATAGCCTCCACACCATGACCTACATAAGACAAATATCATATAATTAACCCAAACAACGCCTACAATGTAGCAATGTATCAAGGAGCCACTAAGGGAAAAAGATTAAAGTGGTTAATTAATGCTTAAAAGCAGGGTTGCAATTTTATAGTAGCCTAATTACAATAATATACTAATCACACACTAACTCATATATGGAGAGTATTTTTAAAAAAAAAAAAACTTACCCACACAAGAACAAACAACGTCACCATCAACAGCAAAATGAAACAATTAATAAACAATTAATAATAAGCAGGCAGACATAAGGAGAATAATGTGAACCAATGTTTTTTTTTTTAAAGTCTACCAAATAATTTTGATATACTTTTTAAATTAACTCTTAAGTGTAATATAATACCGTTCTGCACTGGTACATGCTAGAGGGGATCCGGAAAATGGAAAAAGACGCAGATACCTACCGCATACTTAAACAATCTTGCGCCAGTAGTGTGCTTTTCTGTAGTAGAAAGGCGAAAGAAGGCGAGCCTGTGCCCTGTGTGTGCACAACCCGGAGACTGAGAACGGAGAAGAGAAAAGGAGGAGAAAAGAGCGCACAGGAAGAAGTGTGGAACAGCCCCCCCCCTCTCAGTCTGTCTCTCTGTCTGTCTGTCTCATGGAGCACTTTTTATTCAGGGAGCACTTGTTATTCGACCCAAGGGATGGTGAGGGGAAAGTAGGACAGGAGTGCGTCAGATGCAAAACGGTCCGAATGAGGGTAGATTCAAAGAAAGCGATTTTCTGGCAGGTGAGACAACGTGAAGGATGATGATGACAACGTTATTCGAATAGACGAGGGGAGTTCAGAAAGCGCATCCTTGCTACCGACGCTGATCCTCAGGCACAGAATAACAGGACATCTTGACATCAAACTGCTCTTTACATACGACGTGGACAACGCATAATCAAATTCGTTGTAATGTAATCCGTTCTTTTTTTGTGTGTGCGCAAACTTGTGTGAATGGAAATTACTACTCTATAAGAAAAAGTCGGTAACTCGCTACAAAAGTTTTAGTGGGCAGTGAGGCTCTTACCCTGAAAAGGAAATGCAGACCAGACGTACTTTGCAAAATAGGGGACTTATTAACTTAGCAGAGGAGTTACGAACGATGCATAGACCTAGGTCATGATTTTCATCAAATTACAGTATTTCAGAGAGTTTTATTCTGCAAGGCAAAACACTCCTGTGTCCCCACCCATGCAGTTACGCCTCTGACATGGTTGCCTCGCACCTCCGGGGTTGGGGATTCGAATCCCACCTCCGCCCTGTGTGCGTGGGGTTTGCATGTTCTCCCCATGGCTCAGGGGTTTCAGGGGTACTCCGCCCCCCGCGTCCAAAAACATCCATTGTAGGGTGATTGGCATCTCTAAATTGTCCGTAGTGCGTGAAAGTGTATGTGCTCGCAGCCTGCATCCTGTAGGATAAGCAGTACAGAAAATGGATGGATAAAAGACTAGTTTTTACAGCATGGCTCTTTTATGATATCTCTAAATTAGATAAAACACCTTTTAACGTATTCAATTAAATAATTGTTAATCTCTGAATGAGTTAAAGTGCTTTTCACCCTACATCACAGCCACCTGGCCTGGTGCACATGGGCATAGAGTACTGACACTCAGACACTTTTATCAGACATATACTAGACATAATTAAAAAGGAAAGATAAAAGAGATTATGAGTATGATTAAAAAGTCTAGCGGTAAAAGATTTTACTTGGGTTATGTAGGCTATATCAGTTTTGCTATGGGACCAATATCTGGGGGACAATTCAGCAAAATCAAAGAGATTGTTTAGTTTAATTTATTTAATTGCAAATTCTTCTGAGGAGTGGCAATCGCTGTAGATCACCCGCAAAGTAAAACCTGACCAAAAACAACCCCAAAAAACAAAATAGGCTTACAGGGCGGCTGTGGCTCAGGTGGTAGGTCCGGTTTTCCACTAATCATAGGGTTGGCAGTTCAATTCCCAGCCCACGTGACTCCACATGCTGAGGTGTCCTTGGGCAAGACACTGAACCCCAAGTTGCTCCTGATGGCAAGTTAGTGCCTTGCATGGCAGGTGAATGAGACACAGTGTAAAGCACTTTGGATATACAGTAAGTGCAGAACATTTACTTAGATCTCTGCCATTGCAAAGTCTTTTATTTTTCATATGCACCGAATGTCAAGGGTGTCTGCACTTTGTGACTCAGGTAAATTGCCACAGATTTTAAAATAAACAACAGAAACAAAATAAACTTATGAAAACTAGGCATTTTCCAATATTTAACTGTCCAGTTTTGGTGAGCCTGTGCCCCGTTTAAACTCAGATTCCTGTTCCTGGCTGACAGGAGTGGAAACTCATGTGGTCTCCTGTTGGTTGGCATGATGTGCATTCTGGGGTGCTTTTCTGCCTGCAGAACGGCCTGCTACTGGATATTTTTGTTTTTCACACCATTCTGTGTAAACTCTAGAGATTGTTGCGCAAAACCCTGGAGATCAGCAGTTTCTGAAATACTCAACCAGCCCATCTGGAACCAATATCCATGCCACAGGCAAGATCACATTCTTATTTGATGTGAACATTAAGTGAAACTATATCTGAAGGTTTTATGCGTTATGCTGTTATCACATAGCTGATTGGATAATTGCATAAATTATCAGATGTACAGGTGTTTCTAATAAAGAGCATAAATCCATTCATTCACCTTCAGTAATCACTTTTTATCTTGTTTGGGGTCACGGTGCATCAAGAGTATCGTGAATGAGGGAGGAATACACCCTGGATGGGATGCCAGTCCATTGCACCTTGTACTTACACATTCACACATTACCTACAAATCCATGAATGCATGTTTTTAGGAAGTGACAGTTGACAGAGAACCAAGAGGAAACGCATGCAGACCCCACGGGAACACAAGAAATGCAACACCTGCATATCTTGAGTTCAGTAACACAAACTGGGGACCCCAGTTTGGCCATCCGATGTGCCACCATGTTGCCCTAATTGCAGTCCTTTTGAGCAACTGCAAGTGTGACACTTAAGGCCCCTGTTTATCCACAAATTTGTAACCCATAACACATGAGGTAAATACAAGAGAAAATCAGTCATTGTCAGAAAGGCACACAACCATTACATCTACATGAGAGGAGCATGTACACTACAAGATCATAGGTATGATGAAACTAACGCCTGTAATCCATTGATCTGTATGTAATTCAAATCCTTGCTGATGCCCAGTAGCTGACTCATTAGTGATTCAAGTCTGCAAACATGGAAAAAAAAAGAAATCCATTCGTGATTCATGTTTGTGGCAAGAGAAGAACTGAGGTATCTAGCAGCAAATAGAATGAATGAGACAGCAGGGTGAATCTGCCTGGCTGCAGCTGGGGTGTCCCACAGAGGAGGAGGGTGAATAAAGCTTTGTATCCTTAAATCTTGCAGCCTGAATATCAGACACTAGAGGAATTTAACATATAGGTTAAGCAGAGTCAGACAGGAAGGCTAATAGCACAGGGAGGCTTCCTTGCAGTAGTGTCTTTAACCAGGCTAAAACAGCCAGGTCCTTACTCTAAACAGAACACAACCTTTACACTTTGAGGCTGGAAAAACTGGAGTATTATACGAGGTACCTTGAGAAATGGAATGTTCCAGACAGAAGTCTTCCAGCTGTGCAAGCAAAGTGCTTCTTAATATACAAGAGGTGAAACTAATTGTTGTTCAAGTTTAACATGTATCATGTATCCTGTTTGCGGAATGGCATTCATTATTTCCTTTAAATATCCCAAGGTTATTGCTATACTTACAACTAGATATATTAACAATTAAAAGTGGCATGGTTCCAGGGAGCCTGGTTAAAATCTTGAGCGCGGGCTACTTTCTACTTTCCTACATTCATTTTATCCCTAGGTTTTTTCCACCTCCCAAAAAACATACAGGTAGGCGGCTTGGCTAGATTAGATTGTCCTAGATATATGTATATGTGTGTGTGTGTGTGTGTGTGTGTGTGTGTGTGTTGTAATGGACCACTGTAATGGACTGCATCCTATACAGAATTAATTTCTTCCCCTCACCCAGTGTTCCTACTATGGGTTCTGGGAGAAGAAGAAAGGAAGAACAGAAGGGAGAAAAAAGAAGAAAGAAAAGGATAATTGGACCTATAATTTCAGTGACTTTGTTACTAGAATTTACATTACATTAATGGTATTTAGCAGACATCCATATCCAGAGCAACTTACACTTAATTCATTCATATAGCATGAGCAATTGAAGGTTAAAGGCCTTGCTCAAGAGCACAACAATGGCAGTTCGGTGGTGCAGGGGTTTGAAATCACAACCTTCTGAGCAGACCAACATCTTACCCACTGAGCTACCACTGCCCTATAAATTTAAATGCATAAATTCGTGATAGGTTGAACCACTTATTTCACCTTCACTGAAAGACTTGCATGTCTTTAATATTTGGAAAAACAATCACCCAAACAGCACATTTACAGTTGGCATTACACACTGAAGTAGAGAATGTTTACCAGGCCTCCACTAAACCCAGACTGCTCCTGTAGACTGCTGCAGAGTGAAGCAATAGACCAATCATCAGTCCAGAGAAAGTCTTTCCAATAGTTCAGTGGTGATCATTTACACCACTCTGGTTCAGATTTGGAATTGTGCTTGTTGATTTTAGGCTTCTGGGCAGCTGCTTAGCCATGGAAACTGATGTTGTTTAACTCCCACCGAACAGCTATTGTACTGATGTTGTTTGCACAAGCTGTTTGGAACTCAGAACTGACTCAGCCAAGGTTCTGTGAATTTGCTCTTGACCACTTTGTGGATAAGTTGTAATAAGTCCTATGACAGTAGACATTTAAAATGACAATAACATGAATTATTGTTGACCATATGCCACATTATGATGGTCCCATGGTTAAAGGTACTGAGCGCCCCCATTTTATTGCCAAGGTGTTGTTATATAAAATGTGTTAAATTGTATGCAGTGCTATCAAGAATGGGTGTACATTAATAGCTTAATTCAATAGTTACCTTTGGCCATGTGATGTATTTGATGAAAGACCAATTACTAAATGGAAATTCTGATATATATGAAATACATATTGGTGAACAGTATTCTACTTAAGGGACTTTTAAAATCATACATACATTTAAAATCAAAACAGTCTTAAAACAGTTTCAAAGTTAAGTAAAATTCAATTTGTAATGACCATCTTACAAGGGTTACAAGTGGGAATGCTTAAAAATTGCCAACAAAGTCAACAAAGTCTCTAATATTAGCATGATTATTCTTCTAATATTAACATAATCGCTGTAAAATTACTGATTAGGTAACTTTTTTTATTTTATTTCAGACAGTTACCAAACCAGCACATCTGCACACCCTTCAGACTGACACATGGATAAAAATAGGTACATCTAACCAGTAACTGCTCCATCAGCACCCGCTGTTTCCAAACCACTACTAGGAAAGTATGAACTTGCATCAAAAGCGCCTAGCTTTAGCATACCACATCCACAGTTGTGTCTGCCATCACCTTCCAGCAAGACTAAGTTTTCCAGCTAAAATCATTTGATTCTTCTAAAGGAAATATGAGACAATCTTCAAACAATCTTTACACAAACTCAATGATATATAAAATTAAATATGATCCAGTTGTTCCCTCTTGTAACATCTTGGCAAATAGAACTTACAATTTGGTGTAATGTGTGCTGAAATAAATGCTGAACAGACTTTTCTTTTTGACCACCCTGTGAATATAGATGGCCAGTAGCTGACTCAGAACCCTATTTGCCAACTGTGAAGAACAGTTTAGCAAACATACTACACAAGCTGACTGTTAGCCAAATATCAAAGCAGAAAAGCCAGTGATACATGTTATGGAATAAATTAGTAAGTGATGTATGAGAAGGATTTTAGGACTGGAAGGCTGTATGGATGATCCATTGAAGGATTGGTGATGTAGGCAGCTTTGGTTGTAGTTTACTCCTCTTGTAGAGAATTTACAAGAGCTATAAAAAGCAACCCATTCTTTTAAAAATAAAGGTAAAGAGGGTGTGGAGACGAACCTATTCCAACATTCCCAAGAATGCCATCAGACATGCTTCCATCTGCCCCATCTTTACCGTTTTTTTTTAATAAGTCGTTATAATATGTTGTCAACTAGCACCTGAACAACAATCATTTCAAACTGTGGAAGTAGCATTAACAGTTTTAAAATTGGTTGGAGAGCTTTTTTGTATTTAATAATAGGATTAAGTTTAGGTTTAAAGGCTGAAATCTCATTCTTAAAACACTGAGCATTAATTAATTAGAAAACTTGGCATCACCCAGCAGGTTTTTTCTCTAGGAAGCAGTATTTAAAGCTAAAGTTGTCTCCCATTCCACTGCTACTGCTTTAAATAGCTCCATGGTGGCTTTTGCGTCTTCTACCGAAGAGTGGCCTTTCCTTCCCATCTGAGGACACAAGACGGGATTTTTAGTGAAAGCCTCAAAACAAGATTAATACAATGTAGCTTTAAATCAAATCGATACATTTGGTTAGGGTTTTACAAAACCAGGTTAGCTGAAGCTGCATCGTTCACTTGGATGGAGGATAAGAACATCTATATTTCCTGAATTAGTGTAGTAATAAAGGACAAAGTGTTTCATAGAAAACTATCAAAATTACATAGACCCATCAGTAGCAGAGGTAGCAAAACTGAGAATTCATTAAGCTGATAATGATTAGATTATAACTATCCCCAAAATATTTGCAACTTATTTGATTAAACAGAATTAATGGTTGGGTTTTTCTACAGAATCTTTGTGGTCTTTAATGTCCGACAAACCTGTATATCCGTGTTCAAGAGAATCTTTGTGAGGGTCTTCAGAGAGGCAGACTTGTTCTCTGGAAGACCAGCTTTCCGATTCAGGATTGGACTGCGTGAGGTGTCTCGCACGAGGTGGACAGGATGGAAATGGTGCAAAACCTTAAAATCATTATGGACAGCATGGCCCACAACCACTTTCCCTGTGAGGATCTTTACAATCTGTGGGAAGATGTGTATATGGAATTACTGCTCTGCATATTGAATTTTTTTTAAGGAGAAATACATTGCAGCTCATCATGAATGCCAATTTTGAAGCAATTAAGAAGATAGGACAGTGCTTTACTATTTTACCTCTCTCTGGGCTTGTTTGAAGGGTGTTGCATTATGGAGATCTTGCCATCTCACTCCACTCCAGGGAGTGCGAAGATCTGTAACTGGATTAACAGGCTTGATGAACTTGTCATAAATTACGTCCCCATCATAGGAGACTATGCTGCAGCGGGCCAGCTCACTGCAATGACCTTTGAGCCCAGTCCCTACCATCTCACAGTCAAGGGCTACATATTTCATCGGGTTGTGCATTACTGAACTGAATCCTGCTCTAGATGTTGATTTTGAAGGCACTGTGAATTCCTTGATGGTCGCAGAGTTTCCATGGTGGGCTTGCATGGAATTGGGGGAATTTGCGGACAATTCGGGCTGTTGAGTAGTAAATTTTGGGAAAACAGCACTGGCTTGTGAATGGTCCTTTCTTTTCCAATGCAAATTATTTTTTGTGTATTTTCCTTTTTGACTGTTATTTGTGTTTTGCTTTTTATTCAGCAAACCCTTACGCTCCAGGTAGTGCCTCTTTCTGTTGAACTGTTTGTGTTTGGCATTTCCAGTGGCTTTCTCTTGGCACTCATTACGACCAGTGCCACTGAAGTCCAAGTTAAGATTTATTCCTGACATACTTCAAGAGAACAAATATTTCAGAGGAATAACTGCAACGTTACAAGAAGTTCTCTTCATTACAGGGTAGAGCTGTTCAGTCCAGTAGTGATACTCAGCCGAATTGTTTATTTAGCCCCTGCATGTGGATGTTCTGTGCATCTTGAAAAGAAAGAACAGTACAATATTGTTAAGACTGTATTAAATGAAATATTTATTTATTTTCCCATTTATTAGACTAGACTGTAGAAAGCTAGCTTGACTTAAAGTGTTATATTTGGTGTGTAGAGCAGTGAACACTACTGGATATCACTGATATTATTGATATGACAGGGATAGGTGTAGCTTCACTGCAGCATAATTCAAAAGAGCTCTTTCAGACACATTCACAATGAATATCAAGCTTTTCCAACTCATCACAACAGTAGATGGAAAAATATTTTTAGTCAAAATCTTATTCAGTATATCAGCAAAGCACAAGGTGAATTAAAAGCTAACACAAATATAAACTCTGCCTTCAGTTGATAAATTTACTTGTGCAAGTTAATGGTGTGTTTATTTTAGGTATGCAGTAATACTGATACTGGTACGTATAATTAATCATACTTGTTATAAATAAATAAAGAAAGAAAGTGCACATGTGCACTTCATTTGCCCCTCTCAGGAGGTCTACAATTTTCTCAGGAGTCAAGGGGCAATTCACGGCACCTTGCACTCATTTTTAACAACCAGGATCAGTGATACAGCACTGTGTGCCCGGGTCTTCCAACCTTAAAACTTAGCCTGAGGAATTCATTAGTAGCAGCACATGGCAGCATCCAACATAAACAGACCTAAATAAAATATTCCATGTTGCCTCTGACTGATTAATAGTAAGTAGGGAAAGTAGCAGTTACTATTTAGGGAAAATAGCAGTTACTATTTAATATCGCTTTGCTTATTTGTAAGTCGTTTTGGATAAAAGTGTCTGCCAAGTGAATAAATGTAAATGTGTAGTAAATCATTATCAGAAGCGAGTACCAAAAAACAATGATATTCGAAAAAATTATAAAAAATAAAATTGGTATTGATGCAGCCCTAGCTTCTCTAACAACGTACTACTTAATTCTCTGTAGTATAATCGAATACAAAGATATTTCAACAATAACCATTGACTATTTTGTCATATGTAGCCCAATAACTCATGAACTGAAAAAACACCTCTGTGAATTATGGTTTCCTGTCAACGTTAAGCTAAAGATATTTTAATTAACCTTAAGCAAGCAATCCAAACTAGGGCATCCAAAATATTAGACTCTTTCAAAAGACATATGCTCATACATGAGAGTTGATTTAACAGATGCCATATGTAATTACAAGAAAAGCTAGATAAATGATCAGTGATGCAGCAGAAATATGAAGAAAGTTAAAATCAACAAAGAAAGACTTTTGGTACATGACAAATGAGCTAACACAACAAAAATTAGGATTAGGAAATGTAGTAGTAGTAGTAAGAAGAGTAAACTGTAGATTATTGATTTAGTTCTGTATACTGAACCCGCTAACTTGCTGGATTTAAGAGAGATCACCTAAGCCCAGTTGTTCAGAAGTAATCTGATCGGATTTCGGCTATCGGATTGGATGTAATCTTGAAAATGAGTTACTTGTGATCTGGATCAAACCTTCAGTATGTGCTGTTCAAAACTATTTAGTAGGATTGGGTGTGTGAGTGTGTATGTGATTGTGCCCTGTGATAGACTGGCGCCCTGTCCAGGGTGTACCCCGCCTTGTGTCCGATGCTCCCTGGGATAGATTCCAGGTTCCCCCATGACCCTGAAGAAGGAGTAAGCGGTAGAAGATGGATGGATGGGATATCTGTTATCAGGTCTATCTTGATTCCAGCAGAAAGGTGGATTCAGGGAAGATTTCAGGAAAATTTATTATAAATCTTTAAAACTCGTCCAAAAAAAAATGCAACAAAAATATTCACTTCATTTGTTTAACAGTTACACTGATAAAGTAGATAAAGTAAACTAAAGTATACTTTAGGCTACCAATCAGGGTGGTCTAATCCAATGTTGCTTTGAAAAAAAAAAGTAAAAAGTATTATTGATCCTGGATAACAAAACATTTTCAAATCCGGATCATTCTGATGCAGATAAAACGTTTTGAACAACTGGGCCCTAGCGACCGAATAGTTGCACTAATCAAACCATAAATAAAACAAACACAGAGACGCTAATGTTACATTTCTGGGGAACAAATCTCACAGACTATTGTCTGTGTATTTCGCTTTCAATCTAATTTTTCTCGGTATGTTTATGACAAACGATATACCACACTGCTTAATTATTATTATTATTATTATTTACAACAAAACAAATATAGGTAAAATCGGTATTAAGGTATTTTTAAACGAACACAGTACCTTCCATGTGCACGAGTCGGGTTAGATGCACTTCCGGGTTGGAAGGCAGCCTTTCCTCATAGGCCGAATCCCAAACAAGCCCCTACTTCATATATAAGTGCACTACATAGGGATTGAAATAACAACTTATACACCTTATGCAGTGCATATATTTAAGTCACTGGGGCTCGATATGGGATTGAACCACAGCTCAAGCAACGCTAGCTAGTTGTAGTTGCAAGCATTTACCCCAGTGGCTCTTTGATAAACGATCTAGATTCTTGATATTGTCAGGAAGTCTGCGATGTGGAAATGTTTTCGGTTACACTTTCAGAGCAGCAGCAGAAGGACTTAGCGAAGAGCCTTGTATCGTTCCTGTCGAGATATAAGCACATATCCGACTCTTACATTATTGTAATGATCACTTTTTAAATCCAGAATTATTCAAATAAATGTCTTTTCTGTATTTATTTCCTCTCTTTGTCCCAAAACAATGTATTCTTGCTGAATGTCTGGGCCTCCACTGGTGCGTTAAGTGACTTGTACAGTATCTGGGACTAAAGCTTTATAATTCCAGTACTGGTGGACCATTGACTGTCTTATTTTTTCTCAGGAGTTTTTCAGTGAGAACCTGTGGGAAACACTACCTGAAGGATGGCAGAAAGCTTTGCAAGATTTATCACCACCTCAGATAGCAGACCTGCTGCTGGAAAGAGAGATGAAGAACAGAGTGTAAGTATAAACTAATATAGGCTATATACATATAGGCTATATAACACACATACAGACACACACACACACAGAATTCTGCTTCCGCCCCTGTATGCATGGAGTTCGAATGTTCTCCCTGTGCTTTAGGGTTTCCCCTGGCCACTCCAGTTTCCCCCAGTCCACAGACATGCCTTGTAGGCTGATTGTCATTTCCATATTGTACATAGTGTGAGTGTGTGTGAGGTTGCGCCCTGTGATGGGTTGCACCCTGTCCAGGGTGTCCCCTGCCTTGTGCCCCGAGTTCCCTGTGATGGACTCCAGGCTCCCCGATATGGAAGATGGCTAGATGGATTATACAAGATGCAATACAATATACACAAATTGGTATGTTGTCAGCCTGCTGCACTCTCAGGAGAAGTGATATTGCACATGTGCTGTCCAGAAATTGTGTATTGTGGAGAAACTTTCCAATATCAAACCAACAAAATAGGTTCAAACATAATAGAGTATTTACATTGCTATGTCTACAAACTATAGGGTTTGTACATAACGTAATATCAAAATTCAAATAACAGCTAATCAGAGAATTGGATATGTAAACAGCCTTTTAAAAAACAGACATGCTAGCTGTAATTAGTCTGCCGTACTAAAGGCCTCGCTTATAAGCTTGTAAGCCGCTGAAACCTACATCATACACTTTAAACATTATAATAATCCTACAGCTGTTTGCTGTTACTGTGCACACAACACTAAGAGATAAACACAGTTACAAGACTGCAGTATTGTATACTAGGTTAGTGTGTGCTAGCCAGCCATGTGCAGTGTTGTTAGTGCTGTTCACTGTGTGTGTTACTCACATATGCATATTATCACTTATCCTAAAAGCGCAGTAGCCTGAGAGTGCGGCATCTCTGAAGGCTGCAACATGTCCGGCTGGGCTGATTTTTTTTTCTAGGCCAGATTGTAGATGCCTGCTGTGTTAGGTGGTTATATAGAATGAAACCCCCCCTAGATTGCTGATACACCCATAACATGTCATTGGTATTGATTGAGAAGACACACGTGAAATAGAATCATATGTGTAATGAACATGAATGAGGTGGATTATTTCATAATATTATATTTTTTTTCCGAAAATGCATTTGGATGAGAATTTAAAATTAGTTAGATTAGACACAATGCCCAGTCAAAGTATAATTACACGTCTGGACAGATGACAGAACAGTAAGTTTAGCATTTGTTTTGGTTGAACCAAAATATTTTTAGAATGTCATGTTATTCATGAATGCGCCTGTATGTCTTTGTCTTTATGTGCGTGTGTGTAATAGTTTGCTCCACATCATTCTTATTTATTCCATGGATGAGACCTCATCATATAGTTAGTGTATGATATAAACTTTAATTGTTTCATTCTGGAGCTATTGACAGATTTTATCCCTCCCATCTAATATCATGACCATCCATCACTGAGTATAAACAATTATTTAATTTTAGTAGCTTCTGAGTTGACTTTATCATAAAATAGCACAGTAAAAATATTCCTTTAATAGAAATAAACACATTACTTTTGAAGCAATGTTGTGTTTAATTACACTTTGACCATTTTTTTAGATACCCTTCAGTGTGGCCTCTATCTTTACTGGCACTACGGGCCACAGCTCACACACTGGCATTTCCTCGGATGCCTCCAGCCCACCGCTCCGATGACACAGTAAAGCCAGTTGAATTTCACTCTAACAACAGTCAAAGTTCTCTGCTTGGTCATATCTTCCGCAAACATGTGAAACCCAAGAAACAACATGAGATTCGTAAACTTGGCATGGTAAGTTAGGCTCCAGTACCGAATTAATTATTACCAATAATATGTGTGTTTATTTGCCGTTATTTCATGAACATAAAAATTAATTTTAACCACTTTATTTCAGTTAGTTAAGCAGCTGTGTGACCAGACTCAGTGTAGCAGTGTGGTTGATGTTGGGTCCGGGCAGGTAAATCTTATATCACTTTCTGGTTAATTTTAAGTTGGTTTATACTGACAAAGATTTGCATGCTCACGAAACGTCTGAACCCTTGTTTACAGAAAATCAAGTGTCACTGTCAAGTGAATCATCATTTAATGTTGTTGTGAATACAAATTTAAAATCTCGCACCATCTCCAATCTCCAATCTTTTACTGTGAAAGAGACAGAGGACTGTCACTGTGGTACATTTATTTACAGTCATTTGTGACATTCAGTGATTTTATACTAATTGATTAACATTTGAATGGATGTTGTTTGCCAATACAGTCCCTCAGATTCCCAACAGTATGACCACAAGGAATGATATATACCAACTATTCTGTGAAATTCAACATATGAAAATGTTTTTATTAATACAGAAGAATAATTTAACAATGGAAAATAAATCAGATTGAATTTCATTTAATTTTACAGGCCAAGAGTTTCAGTTAATGTCCACTTCATACATCAGAATGGGGAAATAGTTTGATTTCTGTGACTTAAACCAGATCTCCTTTTTCCACACACAACAGTTTCTAGAGTTTACATAGAATGGTACTAAAAACAACAATAACAAAAAACACAGTGAGGGACAGTTCTGTGGGTGGAAATGCCTGTTGTAGCCCATCCAACTTAAGGTTCAATGTTTTGTGATGCTTTTCTGCTCACCATGGTTGTAAAGAGTGATTATAATGAGTTATTACTATATCCTTCCTGGCAGTTCAAACTAATCTGGCCATTTTCCTCTGACCTCTCTTATCAGCAGAGTGTTTCTACCCATATAACTGTCCCTCACTCAGTGCTTTTTGTTTTTTGCACCATCTTCTGTAAACTCTAGAGCAGAGGTGTCCAATCTTATCCGGAAAGGGACGGTGTGGTTGCAGGTTTTCATTCCAACCAAGCAGAAGCCACACCTGAGTCTATTGAAAGCCAAGATCAACTGATTAAACAGGTAGAATCAGGTGTGGCTCCTGCTTGGTTGGAATGAAAACCTGCACCTTGTGGGCCCTTTGCGGATAAGATTGCCCTACCCCCCCGCTCTAGAGACTGTTGTGTGTGTGTGTGTGTATGTGTGTATGTGTGTGTGTGTGTGTGTGTGTGTGTGTGTGTGTGTGAAAATCCCAGGAGATCAGAGAGAGCAGTTTCTGAAATATTCATACCAGCCCGTCTGGCACAAACATCCACGCCACTGTTAAAATAACAGAGATCAAACTTTTCCCCCCATTCTGATGTTTGATTTGAACCTTAACTGAAGGTCTTGACCTGTATCTGCATGATTTTATGCAATATTAATGCATTTATGCTGCTGTTGCCACATGATTGGCTGATTTGGATAAGTGCATAAATGAGCAAGTATACCTAATAAAATGGACAGTGTGTATATTTACTGTATTAACTGGTGGTTAAGAACTGTAGCATTCCATATTTTCTCCAATAAAAATGAAATAGCATCACCTACAGTGGTGAAGCATCTATGAGAGCTAATAAAATGTCCACCAAATTCCTGATGACTCGAGGAACAACCTCATGTGAAAGCAATATGGTGCAGTATAATTTTATTTGCAATTCTATTTGAAGTTTATATGATGGATCATTCTGGTCCACTAATTTGATTGGATAATTTCTATGTTTGTATCACTCAGCTTACCTGTGCTCACTACAAAATTCTAATTCTAGCATTGGTTTATTACTCTTAAACAATCAGTCAGTCTGTCCCTCTGTCCAGTTGTGTTTTTTTTGCGAACTATTTTCATTGACAGAGCAATAATAAAATAAAATTATATAAAATTATAAATAAAATTCTTTCTTATTGTTTATTGAACTGTTGTATCAATATTACATTCACAATTGTGCTGTTGTACTATATATGAGCACGAAAATCACAGCTGTGCTCATATTCAGTACAAGAGCATTCTTGCTTGTATGACATTACTTAAGTGAAACAAAACAAATGAATAAAATGTTCAAACTCTGTAGCAGACATTAGTAAACTAGGTGTGAAAACAAGAAATAATAATTTATTTGTAATTTTGAGTCTGTCAGATTTTGGACGGTTGAGAACGCCACTACGTATCTTATTTCATTATAGGGCCATTTGACCCGTTTCCTGTCATTTGGACTTGGTCTGGATGTTACTGCTGTTGAGGCTGATTCCAGTCTAGTTTCTATGGCCTCTAAATTTGATGGACAGCTCCTGTCAACTTTGGCCAAAGAGAGTCGTAAGGTATTTTTTAATCAGCACATCATGTTTCATCTATAGTTTAACAGAGGGAAGTAAATACTCTGTGACTGCATTTACAATTTTTCACATTTTCAGACAGGCGTGGCTCACACAACACCTGATCCTGTACCCCAGCACATAGTTGGCTGGGTCAACCCAGGAGACACCTGGGAGACTTTCCTTCAGCAGCTGGAGCAGAGGGAGAAAAACTGTGAGAGTTACCCAGCCACAGCAAGACCATGTAAAAAGAGACAGCGGGTATCGATGACATCAGGCAAGGAATGTGAGCTTGAAACGGAGCTCCTTTGTGGAAGCCAGCACTTGTGCACAGGGGAATGCAGTTTGGTAGCTTCTGCTGAAGAGAATTCAGCTAAGTTTGTTCTTCAGCAACATGAAAAGGAAAGCAATGATTGTGTAGCTCTGCCAGACACTGTGATGGCAGAACATTGCCCTCAAGCTGGTTTTGGATGGACTTCATCCATGCATTCTGAGACTTGTTCTAGTGTTAAAGAACCAATGTGGTCAGATTTTGTACTGACTGGACTTCATGCTTGCGGTGACCTTAGTGCTACTCTCCTCCGCCATTTTGCTAACTGCCCCCATGTCCGAGGAATCACCTCTGTAGCATGCTGCTATATGAAAATCACAACCAAGGAGAACCCTACGCCTCCTGGAGTCATCCTACCCGCTCTGATTGATAACTCAGCTGAAGTATCACAATCAGAATATGGTTACCCAATGAGCAAGTGGGTGAGACGGTTGCCAGGACACGAGCTATCCTATAAGGCCCGTGAGGGAGCATGCCATGCACTCGAAGACTATCTCCATAGGTTGAGAGATGAGAGCTCATTGCTGAAAACGCACTGCTACCGAGCAGCCCTGGAGGTTGTCATCAGGGCAGAGAGGCCTGATCTACGCAGAGCAGGCATCCAGACCATTAAAAAAGCCCATACACTACCTTTCGCTGAGTCAGTATCGTTCCAACATTCATATTAACAATATGGGGTTGTGTAGTAATAGTAAGTCAAGAAGATTGACCTTGTTCTTTAACCTTGATGATGTTTTACTACTTCTTCAGACACACCTGAGCAAAAATGCAGACCTTTATGCATGTTGTGTAGGAGCTCCACATTTTAACATGTCTTTTGCTATAAGTTTTCACTCAAAAATACACCCAGGAAAGTGATTAAAATGCTGTTTGAGTTTCTGCTTTGGTCAGCACAGACCTGTTCACACAGTGCAGTCAAGCAAAGGGAGGTAGATACTGAAATGCACCTATATATGGTGCTGTGTACACTAAAAAAGTTTACATGCCCACTTTCTTATTAATTTATGTACATATTTTCCTAGAATAGAAAGATAGAAAGCTTCCCCACATGAGCCTGGGGGTTACTATAAAACCCTGTATATATGGACATGCTAACAACTTCTAGTGATTTGTGAAATGACTATATTGAAATTGTCCTTTCACAGCCCATTATTCATCTTCATGATTGGCAGGTCTTAAAATGTCTACCAAGTTTGTACGACAGATCCAGTAACCTGGACTAATTACTAAAATAACCATGTTTTTATAGGTATGCCCGTCTGGGGCTTGCACGTGTTGGCTTGCCTGCTGACCTAACCTTTGACCCTGTCAGTGTGGAAGGCCTGCTGGAGCAGCAGGGCAGAGTGGTGGTATATTTCAGCCTGGCTCTGCTGCTGGCTCTGGTTGTGGAGACTCTGGTCCTTCTGGACAGAATGCTCTTCCTACAGGAGAGAGGTGAGTGTTCAGGACATACGGGCTTGAGTTAACGAGTTCAGAATACCACTTTGCTCAGCTCTAATCTTTGACTACCATAATTATTTTTGATCATCTAATCATCCACCGGCCCACAGTTTATCATCCAGTACCATTCCTGCAATGATCATATTATGTTTGCATTATGTTTTTATGGTTCCCAGATGAGCTTTGAAATACCGTCTCATTTTATTGCGTATCTTACGTAACTTGGGTAAATGTTTCTTATACAGTCATGTGGAAAAAACAAGTATACCCCCTGGAAATGGTTGGCTTTTTTGACAAATTTCGACAGACAAACAAACATTTGATCCTCTTTGAAACAGTGCATATAAAGTTGATATTTGAATAAATGATTGAAAAGTATAATTTTCCTTGTGGTTTTATTCAAATATATCAATAGATGTGATATTCTTCTGTGGAAACAGTAAGTACACCCTTGGCCTCAGAAACAAGTATTGCCCACTTGAGCAGAAATAACTTCTTGTATGTGTTTTGCATAATTGTGCACCAGACTTGCTGGAGTTTTTGACCACTCTTTCGTGCGATATTCTTTCAGTTGCAAGATGTTTGAGGGTTTTCTGGCATGTACTGCCCGTTTCAAATCCCCCACAACATTTCAATGGGATTCAAATCCGGACTTTGACTAGGCCATTCCATAAACCTCCATTTCTTCTTTTCGAGCCATTCCTTGGTGGATTTGCTTGGTGGATGTTCTTGGGATCATTATCCTTTTGAAAGCTTTACTTTCAGTTCAGCTCCTACTTTCGGACAGATGGCCTCATATTATCCTTAAGCACTCTTTGATATGATATAGAATCAGTGAATATAAGCTGTCCAGTCACTGAGGCAGCGGAGCAACCCCAAGCCATAACATTTTCACCACCACGCTTCACAATTGGTATGAGGTGCTTCTCCTGAAATGCTGTCTTTGATTTGTGCCAAACATGTCTGCTGTTACTGTGGCTAGACAATTCTACATTTGATTCGTCTGCCCAGAGCACATTATTCCAAAAGGCCTGGTTGTTGCCCATATTGGCAAACTGTAGTCTTGCTTTAATGTTCCTTTTAGACAGCAAAGGCTTTTCCTGGCACGCCTCCAAAGCAGGTCAAATTTGTATCTCTTTCTGACTGTAGAAGCATGCACTTTGACACCATCAGTTGCAAGAATTTCGGGGTTCTTGGAAACTTATTTTTGTATCATATGGTCTGCTCTTGGGCTGAATTTGCTGTGATGGCTGTTTGAAATCTGTGCCACTTATAGATTATTTTCCCTATGGTGGAATGATGTATTTCGAATAATTTGGACTTGTCAGACTCCTAGGCATCCACAACCTTTTTTTCTGAAGTCCTTAAAGAACTCTTTAGATCTTGGAAAGATGACCTCACACACCACACCAATGAAGGGAACACCAGAGACAAAATTTGAGAGGGGCATAAATAAGAAGTTCCACCTGCACTCCCTAAGCAGGTTCTAATCACTGGCACACAATCATGAACACCTGATTCTAATTTTATGGATCTGAAGGTGTGATAAATGTACGGGTGTACTTACTTTTTCAATGTGACTGATCTGTTGTTTGCTTTTTAATTAAAATTGTGAAAATTACTACACAATGTCAATTGTCATGCTTCTGTGGTTTTATAGTTAATGTCCTAATAATTAATATTTGCAGGTTTTCAGAGCCAGTTGATTCCACTGTTTGATCCAGTACTTTCACCCCGAAACCTTGTGCTAGTGGCAGTGAAACCCAAAGAAGATGGAACAATTCAAACCTTCATTTAATGTCTAGAGTGCCCAAAATGTCCAAAATGGGATTTGCTTAAAGGGAAAGTACACTGATGAGACTCAAATGTGTTTATTTGTGAAACCATGTTGCTTAAATGGAATGCTCTGAATTGTAAATCACTTTTTAAACTTGCTGAAAATATTTTCTCCTGAGATATACTGGCATATTATGGTTTTAGCTGCTTTATTGAAAAAAAACCGGTCCAGAACTCAATATAATAGGCAAAATCCTTAATAACAGTGGAGGTACTGTATGTATTTAAAACTTTTTCTTAAGTTTGGGATTTAGACCAAATCTTGTTCAGAAAAATGAAATCTCCCTGTATGTTTCTGCCGGTGGTAAATTGTCTATATTGCTTGAAATTATTGATTTTATTTGATAAAGCTTTTTAATACACTTGCTTTCCCTGTCTCTGTCATTTTGTTAGCAAATGTCTCAGACAACATACAAAAAATAATCCTCTTTGGCCCACAGAGGAAATTATATAGACCAACAGTTCTCTCATAGTTACCAGAGTGAATGTGTTAGACAGGTTGTTTTACATTAATGCCTCTGATTAATTACCAGGTTTGTTACACAATTATCATGTGGGAGTACTTAAACCATTATGTGTAGTATTCAATTACATTAGAACTGCTGAGTGGGTAGCCTTTGACTAGCCAGCTCTGCTTGAGACCTAATAGTATTAATGAAGGTATCGGAGCTCAGGATCACTGGTGCAGCTCATAAAACATTTAGAACGCCACAGATATGAACCTACTATAATGTTTTAGGCAGAATCAAAGATGGAACCCAGCTTAACTGAAGAAGTGAAAGACTATTTTTTATTAACTGCTTTCTGTCAGATTCTGAAGAGGGGAAAAAAAAACTAATTAATTGCTCACATATGCATGTCAGAAGTGTCATAATCAGCTGTACTCTCCAACTATACTCCAGGTAGTTAAATTTATCCCCCTAATCTCAAACCATCATGTAATATTACACACACACACACACACATACATACATACACACACACACACACATAATATATAAAAACATTAAATACCCATTCTGGTTGCAATTTTACCTGTAGATAGAGTTGGTTAAGAAAACTATCTATATCCCCATCAGCTGTTCAGCATGTTAGTTGTACATTCTGCATCTTAGAAGAAAGCTTACTTATTTGCTGTGATTTAACAAGCAAATTTAATTCTTAAGTAAAGTCCAAACATCCCATTTTTGCACATATCTTTGGTGGGTGATGTAATCCAGATAATTTACATTATTATACTTGAAATAAATCTTTCAATAGCAGAAAGGTATCTTTTGTAAGATTAAGACTAATGTTGAAAAAAAGTACAAGAAGACACATTTTCATTTTTATAAGTAAAGAATGATCAAGTATGATACATTAGATATGTTATATTACTGTGCAGAGGTAAAAGTCCTGATGATGACCTGAACAGGCATCAGTTTTTCATACACTCAACAAAGAAGTCATTACATGCCACAGTAAGTGCTGCCACCAGAATTACAAATTCATGGAAGTCCACTTCCCCATCTCGGTTCTGATCGAGATCATTTATTATCTTCTCCACAACCAGTGGATCTTTGCTTGCCTAGAATGAAAGATTGTGTGAAATTCAGAATTTAAATCCAAGACAAACCATATGTAAATATGGTAGTTAAGGCACTTTTTGTAAAGGATTGATCAATAGGCTGAAATAGCCTGAACCATCTGGATAGTATGGTTCAGGATAATAATCTGCTTCCAGCAAACCAGAAAAAGTCATTGGAAAATTAACTCACAGCTAAGAAAACACTTAGTTCTCCTTGTAGAAGACTCCTCAACTCAGCTTTACTCAGTTTGTATTTGTCCCCCTCCTTGGAAGAATATGTGTGGAACACTTTGATTAAGGTCTCCATTGCATTTTCCAACTGAGATGCCATGTTTTCTACAGTGATTATCTGTATTGAACATAAAGGTTTAAGGACCAAAATGTTATTCCACATGAACCTAATTCTGTAGCCAAATCAATGCACCACATGTGACTATTTAGGCCTAGGAACAAGTTTGGTCTGCCATATCTTAATATTTCATGGGATCTACAGCATATAACAGAAATGAAAGATTTCACTATTAACATTCTAGACATGGCTTGACATTTATTAGAATAAAACAATAAACCCATAATTGTGCAACTGTACCATGAAACCCACACTTGCTTTAACTTATCTTTTTAGTAACCAACAACCAGCATTATTGTGTAGCTTACTGCAATTAGATTTTTTTAAACGTTAGTAAAGGACAATGGCAAATCCATATAATAAATGCTATACAAATTCATTTGTAATCAACTTAGCTCTTTTTCTGTGATTATAATCCATTTTAGACTGGTTAGCCTACATATCAGCAAACATAATCTGGTCTATTCAATTACACTAACAAATTGAGAAATTTGTTATCTTACCAAGAGAGGGAAAGCTACAGTCGACACCTGAGGAGATTCACTGTCTCCTCTTTCTAGCACCTCATGCATTAAATGGCAGCAGCTCACAGTGCACCTCTGCCTTGGCTCCTTATAGGACTAAGCACCTCCTATTGCCAGTGATAAATAATTAGAAGGGCTACATACCGCTATACTAAATATTTATAATAAATTGTATAAATAGGCCATGGCTACAGTCAAAATAGTATCTTATCCCATGGTCAGGTATTAGAAACTATAATAAACATCAGTAAATAGTAAGTCTTCTTTAAATGAATATTGCTGTGCTAAACAGCATAAAAAAAGCGTGACAGACTTGGAGCTTTTCCAAAATCATATACTGTCCGAGATTAAGCAATCAGAATTGCTCCCCTATGTAATGGTTTCTTTAGACGTGACGCATCTCATGAACTTGGCTGTGTAACTGTCCTCACCTACACTTAATCTCGTCACCTCATAAACTCGCACGCCTTATGCAAGCTGAAGATTCTCCAGAAGGTGGAGCTATTACCATTCAAGTAGCGTTTGTATGCATGCATCAGTGCAAGTTAGAGAACTGGCATGACCCCACAACAGTGCGAACTCATGAACCTACATATTTGCAATTTACAAACATTGGATTCATAACCTACACCATACATATTTGTTAAATGACTAACTGAATCTGCTAGTCATGGTTTCCTCACATTTCTCAAAACAGATACTTAGTTCAATATCAATAAGATGATATCTCACGCCCCTGAATTGGCTGCTTGTCACCAAAAAGTTGTATTTCTTTCATGTATAAAGATTGAGATTCTTTGCTGTACCTGATCTGGCAAATGCACTGCCACCAATTCAAGGAGCACTAACTGAACTGTTACAGGACTACTGCATGAATGTATTTACTGTAGCTTTAAACCATCTGAATCAGTGCGGTCCTGAATCTGTGGAGTTTTAAATGGCCCCACAGTGTTCATTTCTTTTAATACAAGATAACCCGTGTGGTATTTTGTTTACCTGGGACACTTCGCACCTAGGCCTAGAATGTAGCAAAGTGTGAGCTGTTGAGGCCATATAGATGTTGGAGGATTTGATGTTAATGTGTACAGAACAAACCATTTCTTTACCTAGTTCCACTTGGGTGGGTGGGGGCAAGCAGCATCTTGGCAATGCAGGAATTTGATCCCGCAACCTTCCAACATCCTTTACCACCTAGCCAGTACTGGCTTGCTAAATCTGGGCCCAGTCATTAAAATATAGGTATAGATTTTATAACCATCACAAGTGTCAGTGCCCACCATGGAGTGATTTTCACATTTGGTCATGAAAAATTTATCTACAGTACAATGCTATCAAATGCATTATATTTCTAAAAGCTTATCCAGGTGGGAGAAAAAAAACAAACAAAAAAACCCCACCACACACACACAGGTGGTTTTATACAGAAGAATGATTGTGCTGCCCCCTCCCACAAAAAAAAAAAAAAAAAAAAAAAAACATAATCCTATTTTCCCTTCTTTTTTTTTCACACACACAAAAAAAAAAAAATATCACCCCCCACCACCGGCCCCCCCCCCCAACCCCCACCAATACCTACCCACCCCCCTCCCTCCCCCTTTTTTTTTATCTTACCCTTTCTCTCTTCTCCTCCCCCCTTTTTTTTTTTCCTGGAATGAGAATGCAGAAGTCTCAGACTTGCATTTAAAACAAATTTTAGACAAGAGTTTAAATATAGCATAAAATGTTAACTCATTTACATGTATTCATTTAGCAGACACTTATCCAAAGCAACTAATGAGAAAATACAAGCAAAGCAATATCAAGCAGAGAACAAGACAAGTAGTACTCACAGCTAAGAAGTCACTTAGTTCTCCTTGTAGAAGGCTCTTCATCTCAGCTTTACTCAGTTTGTATTTGTCCCCTTCCTTGGAAGAATACGTGTGGAAGACTTTGATAAGGCTGTCCATTGCACTTTCCAACTGAGAAACCATTTTTCTACAGCAATTCCCTGTGTGAAGCATTAAGGTCCAATCAAGCCTGTTAGTGCTGATTATTCATTATCACTTTAAATTAATAAAGGCACATTAATACATCATCCTTGTTTAACTCAAGGTAAAGTAACTTAACATTTATAATTCTTTTCAAAGATTCTGCAGTAATGGAATTCCTTAGAGGAACACATCCTGCT